>JAANYP010007508.1:0-198337 GCA_020465985.1 Centrapalus pauciflorus
TTCTCTCTCTCTCTAGACTCTCTCTCTAAGATTTTCTCTCTCTACTCTCTCTCTACATCTCTCTAAGATTTCTTCTAAACCGACCGTCGGCTCATCAAGATTTATACGTCATCGGGAAGATCTCGAAGAATACTACAAGAATATACGGTTGCATGTAGGATTACACACGAATTTGAGGTAATTATTGACTAAACTCCCTAATTTCAAGAGTTTGGTTCGATTTTTATTAGAAACCGAAACCTAGGATTAAATAGTAAGAAATTTAGGTTGCATGTTTAAAATTTCTGAAGATTATGGTAAATTTAAGTTAACAGAAGTATCAGAAACAAAAGCTAAGGATTAATTCATTCAAATAAGTTCAAAATCTGAAATTTTAAGTAAAAATGTGTTTTGACAAAAATTAATCTATTTTGAATGATATTGAATGAATTATGATGTTATGGATAAGGAAAATTGTATAAAAACACTTAATTAATGATAACACCACTTTATATTTCATTGCATGTTACTAAAAAGTGTTTTTGGGCAATTTTAATAAAAATCCGTAAGTTGCGACCTGCATATCTGCATGTGAACTCGGCGAGTTCATAGGGAAACTCGGCGAGTTCCCAAGAACACTTGAATATTTCTTCAGAAATTCATAAGTATTGGATCCGAATTCGGTTGGGACCCGAATTCAGATGAGAACCGAAATAAGTTTTGTACCTGAAATAGAACCGAACTCGGATGTGTCCGGAATCCGGTTTTGGGTCCGTACTTCGGACGTGAACTCGGCGAGTTCTCTGCGCTTCTTGTACAATTCGAATGAAGTGTCAAAATTTCGGATGGTGCCCCATCTCGGTTCATATTTCGGATGACTCAATTCGGACCAACTTCGGATGTGTCATTTCGGATGATTTAGAACCGAATCTGGATAATCCGAATTCGGATGGTCCTAATCTGAATGCAGTATTTATAATTCAAAATATATATATACAACAGATTCCTTATATAAATATGAATGATCAAATATTGAAATCAAGATCTATAAAATTAAGAAATACCATCAAATAGAAATCATATGAATATATATATGCACGATCACATATGATCAGATTTCCGAAAATGCAATCTTATGAGACTTTGAGATTAAAGACCAACGAATGAACATTGAATTTATTATTCAAATGATTCTGAGGCTAATAAATATCAATAATGATATGATTAACAGATTGAGAGCAACTGAGCCAGAGCCAGAAAGTGCAGATAACCAGTAACTGTGAGTTGTAGATTTCATTTTAACTGCATATTATGTGAATTGAGACTTTTGTTGCATGATTCTGATTTATTGATATTCTGATCTTGAGCTTATTGAAATATTGTCATAGTATATTTACTATGATTTGTTGAGCTGAGTATTTCTTCTTCTAGATTCGATTCTTTGACGAGTCACTTGATTGTTAAGCTTAACACCATCACTATTGCTCAGTGTTGGGTTAATGTTAGGCTTATGATGTGCTGATTTACGTGATGAAAGCACAGAGGGTAGCTAGAGCTGAGCATTCCGATGATATCCATATAGAGCTTTTACTGGTAGCTAGCCCAGTACGTGGCTGATCCCCACTAATGATGCGTGTGTATGGATTTATCATCATCCGAGCATTCCTTATGAATTTGTCTAAAAGTCTCAAGAGCAACAACAGTTTATATAACTGGGAGCTGAGCAAAAGTCGCGCATCAAAAGAGCATTAATTGGCCAATGACCCTTCGAGATTGAGCTGTGCATGAGCCTAGTGCAGTGCATATAGAGCTGAGCCGTGCATGAGCCGAGTGCAGTGCATGTGCTTCCGCGTTCATAATTGCATGTTAAATGTGAAATTCTACATTCTCACTAAGCAATTAAGCTTACCCGTTGTTGCATTATTTTTCAGGTAAAGGCAAAGGATTGGCTGGACCTAGTTCTTAGGTCGGGACTTGAAAGAGCTTGAAGTACATTAGAACCTGTTCCAACACCTTGGTACTTAGCTGATGATTGAGCTTTGGGGTTCGGGTCTAGTTTATAATATGTGATTTGATGTAATAGTCTAGATGTTTGTACCTTGCTACTTAAATTTGTCTCTGTTTATAATTTAACTTTAATTCCGCACTGTTAATTTTATCTTAGTTTCATGATTGATATTGCGTTGCTACTGGGCCTAGACTTGAGACCTTTGAGAAATCGGAAGGGTCTCACAGGATGGTATCAGAGCAATAGTTTGAGTGAATCATTGTATTACATGTAATACATGATCTCAAACTTGTGCAATGCTATAGTATCAATCATGACAGGATGGCTTGAACTAAGATAGGTTTCAGAGACTAGTAGGACGGGGCATGAAAGGGTACAATGTGCTAGGCTAATGATCTAAACATTTAGTGATTTGAATTTCAGAGCTATGTCAGGAGAAGGTGGACCATCAGGTGGCATGACCCCAGAGCAAGTCCTGGAAATGATGCAACAACTAATAACCCAGAATAATGAGCAACAAAACAAGTTTATGCTAGAGCAAATTGAATCAATAAAGAAAACTGAAAAGAGAAATAAACATAAAAAGAAGCAAACTGAACAGTCAAGCGAATCGGAATCCGATAATGAGCACGTCAATAAGCGAGTTGTGCAGCCAAAAGGCTGTAGATTCAAAGACTTCAAAGCGAGTGGTGCCTTAACGTTTGAAGGCACAGTAGATCCAATACAAGCGTTAGATTGGATAAGTCATACTGAAGAGATCTTCAGTATCTCAGAATGTCTGGACAACAATAGAGTTAAGTTTGCTACAGCACTGTTCGTTGGAGCTGCTAGAGCCTGGTGGAAAACACAAAGAAGCATCTATGGTGAGGAAACAATTACGACATTGGATTGGGAGCAGTTCTTAGAGATGTTCAACGCCAAATACTGTCCAACGGATAAACAAGACGAACTCGAGATGCAGTTGATGCAATTGAAACAAGGAACCAAGACCGTTGATGAATATGAGCATGAGTTCTCGAGACTTTGCGGCTACTCGTCATATCAAGTAGCAACAGAAGAGCGTAAGATAAACCGATTCAGACTGGGTCTGAATCCAATATATAGAAGACAAATGAGCAGCATCAAGTTTACGACGTATCTCAGCATAGTGGAAGCAGCAAGAATGGTGGAGCGGGAATTCACAGATTCTAGTTGTGAACCCGTTATGATGGCTGTAAGTCCTACATGTCCATCTCCACCTAAGAAACAGAAGTCTAGTAGATTCTTCGGTTCATCCAAGTCTAGTCAGCAGCAGTCGCAAGCATCTTCTACACCTCAGAAGACTAGAGTTTATTCCATACAGTCAGGAGCGCGACCGTGTAAACGCTGTAACAAATTTCATAGCGGACGCTGCAACCCTATAGATGTGACCTGTTACACTTGCAACCGGATTGGACATGGAAGCGATGAGTGCCCAGAAAGAAACGACGTATGCTACAACTGTGGTGAACGTGGACATTATGTCAATGGTCATGGAGATGATTTTGGAACTCTAGTAATTCAAGACTTGACTTCAATAATAAGAATCTGCCGTTATATCTAATGAATCACACCGAGAAAGCCAAAGTAAATTATTGATTTCTATCAACTTGTTCCTTAGAATTCGATTCCGTAAAATATTTGTTTTCTATGTTGTTAGTATTCCCTATTCGCTGAAAGATTTGAAGTGTATGATCTCTTCAAGTTCTTGATCATATTCGAATTACCTGAAATATCTCTTAACTGCTAAAACCATTGCGAAGAAGATGTGGACGATCGTAACTCCAAACTTTGAATTCTATGTTCGAACTCTTGTTTGGTTCGGCGAGTTTTAAAATGCAGCATTTCAATATTTCGCCTCAATCTCATTCTCGGCTTCTAAACACACGATCTTCTTGGAGGATTTTGCTTCTCGAGAGATTGCTTACATAAAAGATTTAGCGGATATGGCAGCGCAATTTGAGACCAAGATTGGTGAGATGGAGTCATTACATGAAGACTTGACTCCGATTGTTGTGCCGGAAGATTGATTCCATTGGTTTGTTAGAGCGAAGAAAAATTATAAATCTTCATAACAAGACAACATAAATCAGAAATTGGTTAAGCGATTGATGATTGAAACATCATCAATAAAGAAACATAAAAGTACAGATATCAGACTCCCGAAAAGCTCTGTATCTATTTCAAGAGCAAATCAGAAGAGACATGAGTCAACTAAAATATAGAGATAATAGCTGAATTGAATAAAATCTCAGAAGCCATAAAAATCTCTTATGAAATTGCATAAAGTTAGCCCATGAAGGTTTTGCAATAGTATAGAGGAGAGATTTAAAAGCCATAACTGACTCAAGATCGAATGAAAGAGATATATGAGCTAACTCATGTATTGAGTTGCTATTTGGATTGATTATGGCGTAAAGCATAAAGCTCATATATGAAGAGTATGAATAAAAAGTCAGAATTCCTAAAGTGATCAAGCAATGAAATAATGAATCAAATATGAACTCTGAAAAGAGAAATTCAAGTTCTTGTACATGTGAATCTCAAAGAAATAAAAAGATATCAAATACAGATGGTGCTCGTTCAGAGGAAACACCACAAAGGTTCGTATCAGTCTTGGGAATTAAGAGATATCATAAAAGCTATCTGCCCAAGTCTGTTCGAACATATCTAACTTCGGGGACGAAGTTTGTGCGTGGTGGAGCCCATTCTGTAACAACCCAACTTTTAGCCCAAATAAATATCTGATTATCGAACCAAAAATGTAATTTTATTACATTACTTTGAATTATAATTTAATTAAGTCTTTGAAATATTTTAATTAAATTATATAAATATTTAAATTATGATTTATGATTTAATAAATTATTAAGATAATTAAATAAAAGATATATAAGATACGAAAGTAATAGTGGGTTAAGTAGCAAACATAACTAGTTAGAGTATATAAACGGAATTTAAGTTTAGAAAATCAGATTTCTCTCTCTCTCTAGACTCTCTCTCTAAGATTTTCTCTCTCTACTCTCTCTCTACATCTCTCTAAGATTTCTTCTAAACCGACCGTCGGATCATCAAGATTTATACGTCATCGGGAAGATCTCGAAGAATACTACAAGAATATACGGTTGCATGTAGGATTACACACGAATTTGAGGTAATTATTGACTAAACTCCCTAATTTCAATATTAGATACCGAAACCTAGGATTAAATAGTAAGAAATTTAGGTTGCATGTTTAAAATTTCTGAAGATTATGGTAAATTTAAGTTAACAGAAGTATCAGAAACAAAATCTACGGATTAATTCATTCAAATAAGTTCAAAATCTGAAATTTTAAGTAAAAATGTGTTTTGACAAAAATAATCTATTTTGAATGATCTTGAATGAATTATGATGTTATGGATAAGGAAAATTGTATAAAAACACTTAATTAATGATAACACCACTTTATATTTCATTGCATGTTACTAAAAAGTGTTTTTGGGCAATTTTAATAAAAATCCGTAAGTTGCGACCTGCATATCTGCATGTGAACTCGGCGAGTTCATAGGGGAACTCGGCGAGTTCCCAAGAACACTTGAATATTTCTTCAAAAATTCATAAGTATTGGATCCGAATTCGGTTGGGACCCGAATTCGGATGAGAACCGAAATAAGTTTTGGACCTGAAATAGAACCGAACTCGGATGTGTCCGGAATCCGGTTTTGGGTCCGTACTTCGGACGTGAACTCGGCGAGTTCACCAAGCCAACTCGGCGAGTTCTCTGCGCTTCTTGTACAATTCGAATGAAGTGTCAAAATTTCGGATGGTGCCCCATCTCGGTTCATATTTCGGATGACTCAATTCGGACCAACTTCGGATGTGTCATTTCGGATGATTTAGAACCGAATCTGGATAATCCGAATTCGGATGGTCCTAATCTGAATGCAGTATTTATAATTCAAAATATATATATACAACAGATTCCTTATATAAATATGAATGATCAAATATTGAAATCAAGATCTATAAAATTAAGAAATACCATCAAATAGAAATCATATGAATATATATATGCACGATCACATATGATCAGATTTCCGAAAATGCAATCTTATGAGACTTTGAGATTAAAGACCAACGAATGAACATTGAATTTATTATTCAAATGATTCTGAGGCTAATAAATATCAATAATGATATGATTAACAGATTGAGAGCAACTGAGCCAGAGCCAGAAAGTGCAGATAACCAGTAACTGTGAGTTGTAGATTTCATTTTAACTGCATATTATGTGAATTGAGACTTTTGTTGCATGATTCTGATTTATTGATATTCTGATCTTGAGCTTATTGAAATATTGTCATAGTATATTTACTATGATTTGTTGAGCTGAGTATTTCTTCTTCTAGATTCGATTCTTTGACGAGTCACTTGATTGTTAAGCTTAACACCATCACTATTGCTCAGTGTTGGGTTAATGTTAGGCTTATGATGTGCTGATTTACGTCATGAAAGCACAGAGGGTAGCTAGAGCTGAGCATTCCGATGATATCCATATAGAGCTTTTACTGGTAGCTAGCCCAGTACGTGGCTGATCCCCACTAATGATGCGTGTGTATGGATTTATCATCATCCGAGCATTCCTTATGAATTTGTCTAAAAGTCTCAAGAGCAACAACAGTTTTTATAACTGGGAGCTGAGCAAAAGTCGCGCATCAAAAGAGCATTAATTGGCCAATGACCCTTCGAGATTGAGCTGTGCATGAGCCTAGTGCAGTGCATATAGAGCTGAGCCGTGCATGAGCCGAGTGCAGTGCATGTGCTTCCGCGTTCATAATTGCATGTTAAATGTGAAATTCTACATTCTCACTAAGCAAATAAGCTTACCCCGTTGTTGCATTATTTTTCAGGTAAAGGCAAAGGATTGGCTGGACCTAGTTCTTAGGTCGGGACTTGAAAGAGCTTGAAGTACATTAGAACCTGTTCCAACACCTTGGTACTTAGCTGATGATTGAGCTTTGGGGTTCGGGTCTAGTTTATAATATGTGATTTGATGTAATAGTCTAGATGTTTGTACCTTGCTACTTAAATTTGTCTCTGTTTATAATTTAACTTTAATTCTGCACTGTTAATTTATCTTAGTTTCATGATTGATATTGCGTTGCTACTGGGCCTAGACTTGAGACCTTTGAGAAATCGGAAGGGTCTTACAAGTACCTTTACCTGTAACCTTACCTCCTTTGGAGTTGCCTTCAAATGCAACAAATCCTCCATCAAAGCCTTTGAAAATTGACAAGCACTCAGAATTGCCTGTCACGTGCCTAGAGCATCCACTGTCCAAATGCCATCTTGTTTTATGAGGTGACCTGTGGTTGCCCTGCACAAATAAAAGCTTAGTTAGTAGTGGAGTAAACCCAAACCAAATTGGTTTTGGGTTGGCCTTGTGCATTGACATAACTAAATACTGTTTTTGACTTTTTATATTTAGTGAGATCCACTGATGGAGTCTTTGGAGAGTATTTAGTGATGATATGAGGTATCCAGGTATTTTGATCATCTTTTCTTCTAACAGTCTCAGATGATTCATTAACAGTTCCAGATTGATGCTTAGCAGTTTGACCTGTGTGTGTAGTGCTAACAGCTTCAGAATTTGCACTAACAGCTTCAGAATTTGACTTAGCAGTCTGATTTTTTGCATCCGCAGTTTGATCTGAAGATTTGTCCTTGACACACCATATTTGTTTAAAACTTAATTTAGGTTTTGCCAAAACTTGTTTTTGGTGTGTGGACTGTTTTTTATTAACTTTGGAAAACCTGTGATCAATTGTTATCTTTGGAACTGATGTAGCAGAAGGTTTGACCTTTGAATTTTTTACATGAGTAGGACTTGACTTTTTATGAATCACAGTCTGTTTTGCAACAGCTGGTTTATAAAAACAATCCTTGGCCAAGTAATTTTTCCTTCCACAGTGAAAACACCTTTTGACTGTTTGAATTGGAGAACCAGTGACAATTTCTGGTTCTTGTTCCTCTGATTTCCCCTTACCTGCTATTGTTCGGGAAACTTTTGAACACCTTGCTTTTGGCATGTGCAGACTGGAACATTTGTACCCCTTTTATTATTCTTTGAAGAAGATGCAGTGTTACAGTTAGAATGTACAGAAACTTGTGGAGCAGCATTGCATACACTTATCTTCTCTTTTCCTTTCTTACTGGGGGCTTGAATTTCTATAGGTGCACTCATTGTTTTGTGTTCTTGCTCAACTGCTGTACACTCACAGTCTCTATTTTGAATATGATCTTCTTTAGATTCAGGACTGTTATCAAGGATAGGATCTATAGTAGTAATTGTCTCATCTAATGGTTCATTGACAAGTCTGTCAGCAACTTCACTCATTGGATGGATGTATTTGTTGTTATATGGAGGTGGAGTAGCTCTGTATCCTATGCCTTCTTTGGGATGAACCTGAGATTTTATCCTATCTTTAAATTGGACTTCCATTAGGTGCTCCAGCTTTTCATTAGCCAATTTGAAATTACCAAGATCTATATTGACAGATTCTAGTTTCTTATTAGCCTCAAACACCTTTTGTTCAGTCTGTTCTACCTTTTTATTTAGGGATTCTATTTTCTTATTTAGCTCTTTTTTCTCCCACTCATGATATGTTCTATCATGTCCCATTTGAATCTCATTCTCCTTATAGTCATTTATCTGTTTTTCAAGATCTTCTATGGCTTGCATGTATTCATATCTCCTTTCTTCCATCTTAGCTAGAGTTTTGCACATGCTCTCATTATGATCTCTGTACTTTTAACCATATTTTTGCAGGATTGAGAGCAGAGTTTAGAATTTACCATCAGAGCTTGATTTTGAAATTCTTCCTCTGTCTGATCACTCCAGTCAACCACATTGTCTTCTTGAGAGACAAGTGCTTGTGATGATGAAGGCTGATTAGTTTGCTGAGACCTTGATGATTGTTGACTTTGAGATCTGCATTCTCTGGCAAAGTGGCCAAGCTTATGACATTTATAACACTCAACTTTTGACTTATCAAAAGCTGGTTTGCCTTCTGTTCTGGCTTGAAAGTTGGTCCTGCCAGTTCTTTTAAGAAACCTTTTGGCTCTCATGGTCAACATTGCATGTTGCCACTTCAAATCCATCTCTTCAAGATCATCTGGATGAATCTGTTCTAGATCTTCAGCATTTAGAGCAAACAGTCCATCATTGGCAACAAAAGCCTCATAGTGAGCTTCAGTAGAGTTGCCATCACCACCTGAAAAGGAATCACTGCCATTAGATTTTTCAGATGACAGAAGAGCAGTATTGTGATTATAAGAAAGAGATTTCTTTTAGTATCAATCTCAGTCTCAAACACTCTCAGACTGTTGTACAGATCATCCAGTTCTATTTCATCAAGAGTGTCTTTTGTTCTCCATTGTGCAGCATAAACTGTCCATTCTTCTCCAAGAGATCTGAGAAACTTTCTGTTGACCTCATCTTGATCCAGGCTGACTTTTGCACTTTCCAGTTCACTTATCAGTTTGTTGAACCTGTCAAAGATTTGAGTAAGTTTTCATTCTTGCCACCAGAAAAGTTCTCATACTGCTGTTTCAAAAGATCCTTTTGATTTCTCTTGTTACTGGCATTACCAGCAAATCTTTTCTCTAAAGCATTCCAAAGAGAATGAGCAGTATAAAACTTTTTGAACTGATGTTGATAAGCATTAGGAATGGCTATTTGTAAAAGTGTAAGAGCTTTCACTTCATTCATTCTAGCCTTTCTTTCAAGTTCAGTTTTTGGAGGAGTTTTGACTGGTTTTCCCTCATCATCAAGTTCTGGATCAACTACAGGAGGAAATTCAACAGCTTCCCATATGGCATAATCAATGAATTGAATATGCTGTTGAATCCTGAGTTTCCACATCTCAAACTCAGTGGGCTTGAGCATAGGCACTTTGAGTCCTTGCCGAGATCCACTGCTGCTATTATCAAATTCCATTACAAAAGATTAAAAATTTAAAAGAAAGCTTTCGACTTTGAAAAACAAAGAACGACCTGTGACTCTGATACCACTTGTCAGGATCTGAAATTAATTAACCAAGACTAACTGATTTGAATTTATCAGAGTATAAATCAATAATCTTGCTTTGAGTCAAAGTTTAATTAAGAAGTTTGCGGAATAACACTTAATTATTTTAACAAAAGCTTTTAGAACTCATAACAGATAGACACAAATAAGTAAATCAAAATTGCTTGTATTGCTGACTTCAATGATTACAATCACCTCTAATCTGTTTGATTAGACGAAGAACACAAACTGTTCTTAGGGTTTTACAACCTTAGAGGCTTATGAAAACTCAAACAAAAAGCAATTACAATCTTGAATATGCAGAAAAACTCTTATACAATAGAAAGACCTATTCTATGTATTTATATTGCTTCTTGATTTGTTTCCTTGAAGGACTATGATTTCTCTGATAGTAGATATGCTGGAATCTTCGTGTAGATATCTTTTCCTGAATATCAGCACTTTCTGTTTGTAAAACTGTTGAGCAGCTTGAATCACTTGACAGCTTGAACAGAGCAGCTTGAGTTGATTTACTCTAGCAGCTTGAACTTTTGCACTAGCAGCTCGAGATTCTTCAACTAACAGCATGAACTTTGTACTTACATAGAAATTCTACTAACAGTTTGAGAAGTCTAACTAACAGCTTGAACTACTTAGACTATTTCCCAACATACTTTATTGAAAAAACATCAACCTAAGTTTGGTGAAAAGGCTGAAGAAGGATTTTTTTTCTAGATTATGTGCCTAACTCACCAAATAAAAGGGTTTTTAACAAAACAAAAGGTAGGGTAGAAATTGTGGTTAACATTGATGTTACAAGTTATTCACATGAACCCCAAACTGGTCCAGAATGGATATTTGATTATGACTCATTGTTAGAATCATTTAACATTCCTTTGGATGGAAATGCAGGTTCAATTAAAAATGAATTATCGTCATTAAATCTGAATGATGACGGTCAAAGTTTTCCAAAGACGAGTATTCCATCAACTTCTGAGCCTACAACGACCGAATGTGAGTCTCCAGCAGAGGATGATTATGAAATACCTTCGTACGAGAATCAGGCTAGTACTTCTACTTCTGAAGACAGTGATCATGAGGAAGAAAATGTACCGTCTGAGGTCGTTCCCCCGTTAGGTGAAATAGGAACAAACTTAGGAGATAATCTTAGGGTCGATGAGATTGAAACATCAAGGATAAACAAGGATCATCCGGTTGAGAGCATCATAGGAAATCCGCATTCTAATGTGAGAACTAGGAGTAGTTTGAATAAAAACACAGTGTTGTTGTCGATGATTAATGACTCCGAGGCTTTTCAAACTTGTCTTTATTCATGTTTCATCTCGCAAGTAGAGCCGAAGAATGTGCAAATGGCACTGAAAGATAATTCTTGGGTTGAAGTGATGCAAGAAGAACTGTCACAATTCAGTAAGATTGAAGTGTGGGAGTTAGTGCTGCTACCTCGAGGAGAAGTTGTAATAGGAACCAAATGGGTTTTTAAGTGCAAGAGAGATGATCGGGGTATTGTTACTCGCAACAAGGCAAGACTTGTAGTAAAGGGATTCAACCAAGAAGAGGAAATCGATTACAACGAGGTATTTGCACTAGTGGCAAGGCTCGAGGCAATTCATCTGTTTCTGGCCTTTCCGTCCTTCAAATGATTTAAAGTCTATCAGTTGGATGTAAAGAGTGCATTCCTCTATGGCAAGGTGAAGGAACTGTTGTACGTCGAACAACCGCCCGGGTTTACAGATCCAAATTATCCAGGTAGATTGTATCGTCTTAATAAGGCTCTGTATGGATGGCATCAGGCACCAAGCGCATGGTATGAGACGCTGTCAACTCATCTTTTAGACAATGGGTTTGAAAGAGGGTGAATTGATAGTACATTGTTCGTAAAGAGAAAGGGAGAAGATTTTATCTTGGTACAAGTGTACGTTGATGACATCATTTTCGGGTCATCAAACGAACAGATTTGCAAAAATTTTGAGAAGGTTATGAAGTCAAAGTTTGAGATGAGTGCTATGGGAGAGCTGAACTTCTTTCTGGGTTTGCAAGTAGAACAGAGGAAGGAGGGCATGTTTATCCATCAGACGAAGTATGTCTACGATATTCTAGAGCGCTTCGGGATGGAAGGAACAAAGCTGACTGCTCATTTTAGTACTCCGATTCAAGTGAATCACAATCTCGGACCGCGTAGAGAAAGTGATACTGATGTGGATCTGACTCTATATGGGGCCATGACCGGGTCACTCATGTATTTAACTTCTTCTAGACCTGATATTATGTTTGGTGTGTGTATTTGTGCTAGGTTTCTAGCTAATCCGAAAGAAATGCATTTGAAAGCTGTGAAGCGGATTCTGAGATACCTCAAGCCGAAATCGATGTTGGGACTTTGGTATCACGCTGATGGTGATCTGGAATTGGAAGCATATACGGATTCAGATTATGGAGGTTGCAGCCTGAACAGGAAGTCAACAACTGGAGGTTGTCAGTTCTTTGGAGGGAGGCTCGTATCCTGGTAATGCAAGTTACAGACTTGGGTAGTCGTGTCAATGTGTGAGGCCGAATATGTAGCTGCTGGTAGTTGTTGTTCACAGGTTTTGTGGATACAACAACAATTGGGGGATTACGGTTTGAGTTACACTCATACTCCCATTAGGATAGATAATCAATCTACAATTGCTATAACTAATAATTCAGTTAAACATAGTAAAACAAAGCACGTAGACATAAGACATCATTTCATACATGATTGTGCTGAAAAGAACTTAATTAAACTGGTAAAAGTGGCAACGGAAGATAATAATGCAGATTTATTTACTAAAGCTTTTGATAAGTCACACTTTGAGTTGCTAGTTCAACAAAATGGTATGCGTAATCCAGAGTAACTTGACCTTAGTATATCTTTCTTTCTTTCTATAGTAAGTTAGCGTTTAAGTATAAATTATTTCCTTTTATTGTAAATTAGTAGGTTAGTTTATTAGCTTATCTTAAAAATGAAAAACAAAAGAAAAAAGAGAGAAAACCATAAAAAGTTCAAAAAAAGAGAATATTAGAAAATTGAGTTAAGTCTTTAAGACATAGGTTCAAAGTGAGGAAAATTAGCACCGTCTAAACAAACTCTAAGTGTTAAGCTTTCACACACAATGCGTCTTAAAACTCAAAATGATATACACTCTCTCGTTTGATGTGGTGGTAGGCATAATACATAAAGGAAATCTCAAGAGGTAATAAAATATTCAAGAAAAAGTCATATGTGTAACTAACTTAGATGTATGACCAAATGGTCTTAATTTCTATGTTAGAGACATACACACAATGATTCTAAATGAGGTATGCAAATTTTCTTGGTTATGTATAGCAACATCAAATAAATCTTAAAGAAAAGAAAAGAAAAGAAATATTTTGATAAAGAAAAGGGAGTCAAAACAAGTCGCTTTGTTGTACGTAAGTACAGTCCTGTCACCTCTATTTTGACTCGAGTTAGCAAGATAAGTCACTTTGTTGTACGTAAGTACTGACTTGTCATCGCTGCCTTGTTAACTTTAAATAAACTTTAAGTCAAACTATGACACTCTGTTGTATGTAAATACAAAAATGTGTCCGATGTTTGGCTTTTAAAGAAAATTCGCAATACCGAAAAGTTATAATCATTGTATGTCTGCCTTGATCATAGAAGTATGTCTAAGAATCGGAAACGTAAGGTAGTTTCTTGATAAATAAAAAGGCCAAGGGATATTCCAAAGTGTAAAATGTTTAAAGGATACGACAAACAATTAATGGAACAAAAATTCCTAAGTGTGAAAGTGTAATACTGAAAGTGCGTTTGACATCGCTATCTGATTGAACCTTCTTTGACTTTCTCGCAAAAATATTCTGTTAGTTTAGGTCGTAAAGTTTGTAAAACTAATTTTGAGTAGCTTAAGTTTAAATTTTATTCAAACTTTATTTTACTTTATTTTTATTTTATTTTATTTTATCTTATTTTGTTTTAATTTATTCTAAGTTGGAAAATGGTCAAAGTTACTAGGATCCATTTTTGGTTGAATAAAAAACTATTGCGTGAAAATCTGTTGCTTGGTGCGAATGATTTTGCAAGGTTTGTAAAATTCCGTTACACGAAAAAGTTGAAAAGGTTGAATTTTTATTCAAGAATTTTCAAAATTTTCACTTAAGTTCGAAATTCAGACAAATTCGAACTTAACTTCGAATTTTCAGGAAGTTCGAACTTATTCTAAGTTCGAAGGTAGTTGGTATAAATAGGTCAACAATACTTCAATTAAGACACCTACCCTCGAATTTCTTCATTCGAACTTGTGCTCCGTCGATCTCGTACTTGTCTTCGAACTTGCCGTCATTCGAATTTCTTCCTATTCCTCGTATTTTTTTTTTCATTTCTCGAACATACACATATACTTAGGTATAGTGACCATTATCATACAAAGTATGTGTAGTTTAGGACATGATTGTGAAAAAAATCGAGTTTATTTGATGATTATTTGAGTTGAAACTATGTGGTTTAGAATCACAAGTTTTGACGGATAAAACTTCAAATAAATCATATATACATTCGATTAGAAACTAATAGGACTAGATTATATTGTTTTTTAAGTCAAATGGGGTTGAAAGCTTGGTTTTTAGATTGAAAGTGAACGACTTCGAACATGTTCTTCAGGTTCGAACTTGTCAGAAAGTTCAAACTTGTATAAGTTCGAATGTGTTGGATTTCGAACTTATGTAAGTTCGAAATTATACAAATTCGAAATAAACAAGTGTCATTTTATTTTTAATTACTAATGTTGCTTTTTGATTCTATATGAAGATATGGGTGATCGGGAGTTTTATAATAAGCATAACATGGTTATGGTCGTGGATCGTCAATTCCCTGAAGCACAGCCGTATCGTCAGATGATACAGTTCCTGACACAGTCCCGAGTCTCCTACGCTCTCACTCACAATCTTCAAATCATATTGACCTATGTGCGACAGTTCTGGGAGCATCTGCAAGTGGATTGCTTGGTTACACCTACTGTTCTAAGAACAAGAGTGGGTGGACAACCAATCGTCTTTTCGGCTGACATGTTGAGACGTACCCTACAGCTGAGATCTGAAGACCAAGAATCAGGGCCGATAGATTTTCCCCTACCTATCACGCAAGCTGCGTTTTTTAAAATGGGGTATACCCAAGACATCACGAAGGCGTCGTATGTGAAGAGTGGCTTGATTGGTCAATGGCTTTATCTTGTATATGTAATAATGGTGTGTTTTGCGCCAAAGAAGGCGGGATTTGACACGATGGTGTCTAAACTGCAATCGACATTAATTGTCTTGGTGTACAACAAGCGATTCAGTTTCTCTGAGATGTTTTTTTGGGGAGTTTGTGCACCAGATCACAGCTCTAGTCAGAGAGAGATTTTTGATGTACCCACGTTTTGCGATGATGATCATTCGCCACTTTTTGCCCATTATGCCACCACTTCCAGATCTAAGTGGCGTCGCCTTGATAGATAAAAGGATTTTTGCTGACTGCCAGACCCACAATGCGAGAAGGGCTGAGCAGGTCAGGCCGCAAGTGGCACCATTGTTCGGGGAGGTTATTGATCCTGATTTTGTTGTCCCAGAGGGTGATAATTGGACAGCTGAAGTCCCGCAGCAGCAACAACAACAGCAGCAACAGCAATAGCAACAACCACAACAACAGCAGAGGCAACGACGCAGAGCACCGGCAAGCAGACCTCCGGTTGCTAGACCCTCCTCTTGCCAACAAACAGAATCTACAGCAGCTGGTCAATCAACGGAAGCTACCGGCCCATCGAGTTCGGCCCCCGAATACGATCAGAGGGCGCAAACTCTGGATGAAATATGGGTGAAAGGGACAACAGCAGAGCAAAATATTGCTGAACAACTGGTTCAGGATGTTTTAGACCTTCCGGCTGAGTTCAATGATATTTTTAGAGAGATTGATGAATACCAGCTATCTAAAGCTGAGTTTATGGACACAGAAGTCCAGGGTGAAGAATAAGGAGAAAGAGTACAGACTGAGGCTGAGGGTCACGTAGAGTCCGCCTCCGAGTCTCACTCCAAGTCTAGTTCTGAGGAGATAGAGGCTGCTGATCTGGCTGTCACAATTGGCAGATATGTCGAGATTAGTGGTCAGTAGAAGGAAAATGACAAGGCCAGCAGGTAGGGATGCAAAGGCAGAAGACTCGGATTTTGAAGAAGAAGAGGAAGTTCCACTCGTTCCTAGGCATAGGGCGAGGAGACATAGATTTATGCAGGTAGCTCCATCCACTTCAACTCCTCAACCTGTGTTACAGGCTGCTCCATCAACTTCAACCACCGCTCCATCAACATCTGCCTCTATTGCATCTACATCGACAACGTTCACAGATAATCAGCTGATCATAGAGTTAAAAGGAAAAGTGGACTTCCAAACATTCTAGATTTATCAACTTTCAACAGCTGTGAAAGAACTGCAGGAGCATAATGCTAGACTCGATCAAGAAATTGTCAAATTGAAGATAACTGTGGCTGATCAACAGTCTGAGCTAAGAACGATGAAGACTCTCCTTGAGAAATTGTTAAAAGATCTGCATGCTAAGGGGGAGAGTAGCTGCAAGGAAGACGAGTTGAGAATAAGGAGAGATGATGACGAAGGCAATGATCCAGATGCCCAAAGAGAATGTGAGCTAGCAGATCTTTCTCAAAAGTCTGCTTAGCAATCACTCATTCAGGGGGAGCCTAGTCAGTCAAGTGTGGGAGAAGGAGGTGAAGGTGAGGCTTCAAAGAATGTTGAACATGAAATGATTGAAGCCTTGATGGATCTTGATGATGAAGAAGAGTTTGGTTTTGATCAAGAAGACTTGGAAGAAGGGGAATTTATTCCAGAAGACGTGGTGGATTTGAAGTCAGATGCCGAGGTTGTGGAGGATGAGGATGACAATGTAGATGAAGTAGTTATCCCAAAGAAGCCTCTCACCAACCAGTATATACATAATGATCAGATTGTAATAGATCTGGATGAGCTTAACTTAGCATATATGGATGAATCAGAATCTGAAATAGTTGAAAAGGAACAAACAAGAGAAGAAATGACAAAGGTATGGTTCTGGAAGGAGGAGAAGAAGACAGACCTGGCAGTAAAGAAAAGAATGAGACTGCCAAGTCCAGGAAATCTCTTAGGAGGAATTCTAGGCTGGTTCTTTGATAGGGAACTGCAGCTATTCGTGCTTAAAAGAAGAGACGGGCTTCAGTATTTAAGGAGAACCTTGAAAGTTTTTAATACTCTGCCCAAATGCGAAGTGAAGGAACTAGCTTGGAAAGAGCTTATCAACTTGGGAGACGACCCCTACGCTGAAGTTATAGATAGCTAACATTATCAGAAAGGATGGGAGGTCTAGAAAGTTTGAAAGGATACGGCCGAGGTCAGACAAAAGAATTGAAGATGAGTCAAGAATAGATCCCCACACTGGCAAGCCTTGGGCTAGAATGGTCTACAAGCAAGTCCGATGTCTGAAGAAAGTGCCGATGAAGTCAATGCCACAGGATGTTCTTAGGAACATGAAGTGGTGGTATGTATACAATGAGACGGCTGAAGCAGTGATGGAGGATCTAGATGAAAAGACTATTTTGAAATTATACGATCCTCTGCATCTGATCAACTTATCCAAGAACGACCTGAGAAAGCTTCATGATCAGCCGATTTTCTTTCACGAAGGCTGGAGATCAGAAGGCAGGAAGTTCCAGAAGGTGGTAAGGGTTTGCATAGAGCAGGGATTATATGCTGGTAGTAGTTTGTATAGTTCTAGTACTTTGACAAAATATATATAGTTAGAAGCTATCGTCAAGAGGGAGTCTGTTAGTGCATCCGGTGTGACGATAGCAGTCTAAGTGTAGACGATATTTTGTAATAGTCAATTTGTTCGTAATTGATGTTTTACAATAAGTTCAAACATAAGTTCAAACATAAGTTCAAAGGTAAGTTCAAACATAAGTTCTAGAACAAGTTCTTAAATAAGTTCAAAGGCCTGATTCGAACTTATGGTGGACAAGTTCGTGGGCTTGGGCCTTCTCGAACTTGTCCAGAGCAAGTTCAAATCTACGGGTTATAATTAAGAGTTAATCCGTTTTGATTAAGAACTTTTGCAGAATTTAGGCAAAGGACGATTACGAACATATAGAGGCGATTTTGTGTGTTCTTGTAGAGAATCATGTGTCGGGATGTTTGGGTTTGTGTCTATCATCGTGTGTATCCGTGTGTTTCGTGTGCATGATCATTCCGTCAAACCGCTAACGAGGATTCCGCACTCGTTGGATGGCATCGCATTAAGATAGGATCCGTAGGTAGGTGACCTTACATAGACCTGTTACCAAACCTGCTGTTGCCAAGCCTGTTAGATGCGTTCCTTTGGGTAGCACTAGTGTTGAAGGCTCTGTGCCATCTCCTTCAAAGGGGGAAAAGAAATCTGCCTCAAAGACCCAGTATAATGGGCAGAAATATTCATCTCCCTCTAAGGAGAAATCAGCTTCAGTTGGCCATGCAAGAAGTCATTTAGCAGCTGGAGATGTTGCAGGTACATCAAACGTTTCTAGGACAGCTGAGCCTACTCAGGCCATGTCTCCATGCCTTACACAATCTAAGGAAGAGGAACTTGTTCTTGAGGATAGGCCCTGCAAATAAAGATAACTTGTCCTAGAAACATCAGAAGTAGAGGAAGAGAGTGAGATGACCCTATCCACAGCAGCAAATGGAAAAGGCAAAGCTGCTGTGGACAGATGCTGAAAGACTTCTCCAGCTCAAATATGATAAGGCTCAAGCTAAAGAAATGAAAATTCCACTTGATTTCTATTATAAGTGCACTACTACAAATTGAAGCTAATGCAACACTTTTGATGCAACACTTTAAAAAATTGTTGCTTTTTTATTTAAGTTCCCTCTAAAGCAACACATTGACAATAAGTGTTGCATATAATGACTTAATGCAACACTTTTTTTAAAGTGTTGCCAATTTTACTAAAAAAATGCAACAATTTTCTAAAGTGTTGCAATTTTTACTAGAAATTGCAACATTTGTTTAAAGTGTTGCATATTTCAATAAAAAATGCAACACATTTTTAGAGTGTTGCATTTATAATGAAAACAATGCAACACATTTCTAGAGTGTTGCATTTATAATGAAACAAATGCAACACATTTTTAAAAACATATAACATTTTTTAAGTGTTGCATTTATAATTAAAAAAATATGACATGTTTTTAAGTGTTGACTATAATATTTTTTTTGGTTTGTAATTTTGATTAAAAAAATACTCACAAAAGTTCAATGTCTTATTTTTTAAGATTAACAAAAATTAAAAGAAACATTTTTTGCAAACACATATTATCTGATTTTAATAATAGAATATAATAATATTTTTTTATTTAATATCGAACAACTAAGTATTTTTTATCTTTAATTTAACTAGCTTTCAATTTTTTTTATTTTAATTATACATAAATTTTATAATAATTTATTAAAATATAAAAAAAATATGTAATTTGTAAATCAACTCATGTAATACATGAGTCTCAAACCTATATATTATAATAAAGTAAAATAATTCATGTCATTTGTCACTTCTACAATACAAAAAAATTTTATTTTTCCACATCTTTTTCCAAATTTAACACCTTAACTTAATTGCATTAAATTTTGAATTTATTTTTTGCATTAATTAATTATTAATAAATTTGATTTTGTAACATTTAAAATTAATGTTTACCTAAAATAAATATTTATCATTATTATCCATAATAATCATAATTAGATCCAAATGTAAAAAATTTGAATTAATTGTGGAAATTATTATTATTATTATGTATAATATAGGAAAAATCAAATGTCATGCGTTACCTCTACGTTCACCCAAAAGATAATTACAACTTATAAAAAATAAAGATAAATACAATTTAATATTTTTAAAAAAGATAAATATACTTTATTTTTTAATCTGTAAATAATAAAAATAAACACAATTATTATTTTTGTATGTTTTTGTTTTTACTCATATACATTTTATATAAATAAATTTAATTAAAATATCCGCGTCATACGTGGGTTATAAACTAGTTCTCTTTAAAATACAGAGAAATGAAAAGAATTACCGATTTTAGGGTGCGTTTAGTACAGAGAAATAAACCAGAAAAATGGAAATAAGAAGCAATTCCCTTGTTGTTATTTTCGTCTCCTTCTCTCAACGGAGACTTTGTGTTGCTTTCCTTAAGCTTCCCTCGACGGTGGCTTTGTGATGCATTCCTTCTCCTTTTCTGGACGGGGACGACAGCATCTCGGTATTGGGATCTCTCGACGACGGTGGCAGATCGTTCAAGGTCTGTTTCTCCTTCTCTATTTATCTTTTGGGCTCATTTACGTTAAAACCCTATTTTCAGATTTGGTAGTATCACGTGAAGAACTGGAGGCCATAAAAAATCTTGATGAGCAGATCTCGCCAGAAAGGTACTATCTTTCTATTTAATTCATTACAATTTCCTCCGTTTCTCATTTTGTTGTTATATATATATTTTTGGTCATCGTTTGGATGGGCATTTAAAATTGATTATTATGACTTCAATAATGTATGAAATATGTTAAATGACCATCAGAAATTCAATTTGAGTCACTTTATTGCTATTATTTCAGCATGACAGAACCGGATATACAAAACTACAAGTTGCATGACGATGAAAAGAGGCTTCAAAGTGTAAGTTCCCATTTGTTTTGTGGCTCCCATCTTTGATTAGCACCAACAATCTGAACAGTCAGATCTTCATTTCTTCCCAATTCTCAATATGTTATGAATAGGAGAACCCACACAATGAAAACGTTAAGCAACCAAAAAAAAAATCACAGTTGACAGTTTGCTTCATATCTCTCTGTGCATGCATTGGGTCCTCAATCAAGTTCGATTTTCATCCATTACACCGTGCTGCAACCCCTCATTTCAGCCTCCATTTTTAGTCTATAATGGACCTCAATATTGCTCATTAAACCTTGAACATGTAGCATGGATTGGTTGGCAAGCTTAAGGGGTATTGGTGCTGTAAATTCAAGGGACGGACAGCAGCCATAAAGGCTCAGACAACAGTCCCAAAATAGTCCCGTAACACGTTTAAGAATGGCTTGGCCTTTGGCCAAAGGCCTCATTTCGCAGCTCGATTCTTTCGGCCTTTGGCCGAGGCAATTGCTCTTATATTGATGCCTTATAACCGTGTGATAAGGTTGCTATGGAACCCAAATTTTGGGCTATAATAGCTGCAACTACAGCAGCAAAAAGGGCCACAAACAGTCCCCGAACACACACGTTTATGGCTTGGTTTTTTGACCGAAAAATCCCTCGAATCTTCAGCCATTTCTTTTAGCCTTTGGCAACAAACTTCAGGCCTTTAATAACACATTAACAATGAATATTGGGGCTGTTATAAGCAGTCTAAACCTGACTGTAACAGCGCCCAACAGAAAGGGTTGAACCGCAACGGTTTGGTCCTTAACCGTGGCCTAAATTCGTAGGCTTTTGGCTTTAATTCTGTGGTCTTTGGCCTTAACCTTTAGACCCTCTAATAATATGTTTTTAACTCATATTTTGGCTGCTATAAAGCCCAAAGTTGGGCTGTAACAGTAGCAAAAGAATATGCGATGAATTAAAGGGTATGTGATGACTAGTAGAAATAGAAGAATGCGACTAAAGGCTTGTGACCCGAGCAAATAAGCTATAAAGCCGAGACCATTAAAATAAAGTAAGATCCTAAGCATGTCACGGGATCACTAGATGGACTTCAAAACACCCCGTATTCACTATTATTACATATATGTGTGCTTGTGTGATCAATTATGAACTCGTGAATACTAAGAAACGCACTAAAAGTCGTTAAAGACATAAATGACTCGTGAACATGAAATTAAATATGAGGACAATATAATGATCCTTAAAATATGACTTAATATGACAACTGACTTAGAATAACAATATTAATCATGATGATGACATGATAAACAGGCCATACAAAGATATAATCTGAATATGAAAGTGGCTCAAAGTCTATAAAGACAAAGAATAATTAGAACCTAACTGAAAGACAGAATCAGAAGCTAAATAGCCAAGGTGAGATATAGATTTACATGTTACACATTGCCTTATCACACACCAGCCCGTACAAAAGAATCCGCCCATATGCCATGCATGTTAACTGTAATATCTATAATCTCACTAAGCAAAAGCTTAACGTTGTTGCATATCTCTCTTTACAGGTAAAAGCAAAGACAAGACTCGAAGTGAACACGTACCAAAGTGACCAAGACCGGCAACTCGAAGTGTCACCTAACCGCTACTCGGACTACATTTTGGGTACTGATAGAAGACAGACTGTGGGGATAACTGGGTAGTCCATATTGTATTATAATGACAGACGATGTAATAGATTAGTTAAATTATGACTGTAACCTTATATCTAGTTGTAATAACTTTGTTTTAATCTTGTCCTGTAATTATAATCCGCTTTTATTTAATGTTATCTTAGTTCTACGATTAATACTACATTGCTAGCTGTGACCTAATGGTAAGACTCTAGATGCAAAATAAGCGTCATACAATGTATCATTTACATAATGACAACATTTGAGAAGTGTTGCATTAGATAAGTAAAGTGTTGCTAAAAGTTGGTAACAATAAATTAAAAGTGTTGCTTTAGAGTATAAAAAATGTTGCATTTAAAAAGTGTTGCATTTATAAAATAATGGCAACACATTAAAAAGTGTTGCTTTAGAATATAGAAAGTGTTGCATTTAAAAAGTGTTGCATTTATAAAATAATGACAACACTTTTGAAAAGTGTTGCATTATCTAGTGAAAGTGTCGCTTTAGACCTAAGGCGACGTTGGCTAAGATGGCAATACATAAAGTGTCGCATTAGGCTTATAGCAACACTTTTAAGGCCTAACACAACACTTTTCCCATGTTGTTGTAGGTTCATTTTGTTGTAGTGGTGGAAACAAGAGAAAACTGAGGTTCTAGAGAGACAAAAAGAGGAAGCATCCTCTGTGAAAGCTGCTCAAGCTTTTGCTGCCAAGGAGGGAAAGAAAGTTAAATTTCCATCTTTGGCAGTACAAAGGAAGTTAGAGGAAGCAGTGAAAGGGTCAGATAGTGGGAAGGAAAGAGAAAAAGAGAAAAGCTCAAAGGTCTTAGTGGCCAAGGGAAAACCTGTGTCTTCCACCCTTTCATCAGTAAGAACCTAGTTTCATTTTTGACAACCTGTCAAGGAAAAAGTTCTTTGACATTGCAGAGAGAAGGATTGCCAAGGAAATATTGTCAAAGTTGTTCCCATCTCTAGGAATAATCAGCCCAGGAAGCTTCAGATGACAAGACATGGTGCTGATGGCCCTGAATTAGAAGCATATGAAGTTGTTGATGTTGCCAGAATGGGGTACAGGGAATGGGTGTAGCTTGCAGTTGCCCTAAGCAATTCAAAGTCTGAAACTGCTAAAACAATCAGGGCATTTATAAGAAAGCTGATGGAAAAGGTGAAAGGGTTGGGCTTGATCCCAAGGGAAATGATCAAAGGTAGCTCACAAGTAGAACCTAAGATCAAATGTTAGTACATCCTGTGTGACGATAGCAGTCTAAGTATGGATAGCATTTTGTGTAAGTCAATTTACTGCTATAGAATATTAACAAGGGTTTGTTATTTGTTTGCTTATATATGTTTGATATAATTGTATATATGTTTGAAATTGGTGTAATGTATTACAATGAGTTCAAACATAAGTTCAAGATAAGTTCAAACATAAGTTTGAAGGCAGGTTCGAATTGTCTAGGAGGACAAGTTCGAAAAAGGCCTTGGCCATGTTCGAACTTGTCCTAGACAAAGTCGAACTGGTGAGTATAATGAAGGGTTAATTCGATTAATTATGAGACTTTTGCAGAATTTCAGAGCGATTAAGCAAAAGGGCGATCTCGAACTTGCAAGTATTCAGAGAGTTTCGTGTGGAGAGAATCATCGTGTTGGGACGATCCGTTGTTCGTCTATCACCGTGCTAGTCTCCGTGTTTCGGTGTGCGTGGTCTATCCGTCAAGCCACTAACGAGGATTCCGCACTCGTTGGAAGGTGTCACATCATGATAAGATCCGTAGAGAGCCGACCTTACAAGTGGTATCAGAGACATTAGGGTGTTCGTGGTGTTCTTCGTGTTCACTAGAAATATCTGTGTTCGTGATTTTCGAGCTATACAAGCAACATAACGGAAAAGAGTTTGCATTACTTCATTTTTTTTGGTAGAAATCAATATTCTCTTAAAAATATTGGTTTAAACTGAAACCTTGAACAAAATCGAATTCTTAGCCTGATCCTCTCCTCTCCTCTCCAGTCTGATCCTCTCCTCTCCTCTCCAACATCCCCCACTTCATCTCACATTCTATACCAATGCAAAAAGAAACCAACAGCCCAAACTAGCCCCTTTGTTCCCTCTCAACAGGGTTCAGTTGCAAAAGAAGCAACCCCTGCTGTCTCTCCTATTTTGGGAGAAGGTTCAGCACAATTGGAGCCTGCTTCACTCCAACCTGTGTCTACCTAGAGTCAGCCTAGACCCTCTTATTCCTCCCAACAGGAACCAGTTGTACAACAGGAGATAGCCACCTCAACTATTCCAGCCTCCCAACAGGCTGAGAATATTGAAAGACAGGAGTCCTCTTCACTCCATACTGTGTCCACACTGTCCCCACCTCAAACTTCTTTGCACCCTGAGTCTGCACGAGGTGTCCACACTGCTGGTATAAACCAATCAGCAGATCAGCCTCAAACTTCTGTTTCCTATGATACAGCTGTTCAACACCAAACAGCTGCTGAGGGACCAACAACCCAAGCTGATGAACCTCAGGGAATACCATTCCTTAGGTGGGCTTGTATCGATGAAGAATACATTCCACCTACAGCTGAGGTTGAAGGACGACAAAAGGTTGTGCCTTATATAAAGATGAAAGATGACGATAAAAAGCTGTATGAAGCCGAGAACCGTGCAATCGCTATCATTAGAATGGTGTTACCTCAGGAGATCTTACACACTTCCCGTAATCAGAAGACAACAAAAGAGCTGTGGGATGCGTTAGAGAAACGGTGTGAAGGTAACCCGAGGGTCCGAAAGAATCGAATGGAAATGCTCAAGCAGCAGTTCGCGATCTTCAAAGCCTTGAAGAACGAAAAGCTGGATGAGACTATTACACGATTCGACCATTTGCTTACTGAGTTAGACAGCCACGATGTGGAGTATAGTGAAACAGAGAAAATTAACAAGATTCTAGATGCTTTGCCTGCCAAATGGGAAATGTATGTGGCATTGATAAAGCATGATGAAGATAAATTCTATACTCTTACTCTAGACAGTGTTATCGGAACGCTGAGGGCATATCACTTTGAGTTGCTGAAGAAGGAAACGGATTATGACCAAGTTCAAGATCCTGCTATGTACTTTGGGAAATCAAAACCTTCCGTGGCAACTGAATTGAAGACCGCTACAGCATTCTTCTCGGGAGAGACATCGACACCGGCTGAATCAGAAGACTCAGTGAGTAGTGCTTTCTTAGGGTTTGCTAGACCAGAAGAAAAGCAGCATCACGCTACCCTGGCATCTACATCTCAAGGGTATTCAAAGATACCAATGAGCGCAAAATCTGTAGAAGACCGTCTGAATTTGTTGGCTTCCTTTGTGGCCGCTTACGGTAATTGTGTTCAGGGCAAAATTAACGATCCTGCACTTTGGGATGAGGATTACGATTAGGTAGATCCTGATGATCTGGAGGAGATGGATCTGCAATGGCAACTGGCCATGGTAACTCAAAGAGTTAAAAGCTTCATCAAAAGGACGGGTAGAAACCTCAACGTTAGTAACAATAAGATTGGAAGTCCAAGGTTAAGTGTTACAACTGTAAGGGGTTAGGACACTTTGCTAGAGAGTGTCAGAGACCGAAAGTAGAGAACTACCAAGGACCGTATCAGAATCAAACGCAAGGGCGATATCTACCGAGTAGTTCAACCAGTCAGGCGAATATAGCTGGTCTGTTATCCAATGTCGCATCAGACAGACAGCTAGATGAAACTTATGACTGGAGTACACATCCAGAATCGAATGCTAGAGTCTTTATGGCTGAAGTGTCTGAGACTGGAAGTAATGGAGCAGAGGAGATAACAGGGGACAGCAATCAGAATGAAAGCAGTCCGATGTGGGTAGAAAAGTCAGACGATCAGACGATTCTGGAGTTTGCCGCACAGATGGCCAACGTGGAATCAGATCATGCCAAGGTAACTCTGAACTTTTTTCTTTTCCATGATTTATGTGTTTTATGTACTACGTCTAACGATAGGTTAAATTTGGTACTTGAATCAAATCAAACAATATCTGCTCAGAATGAATCATTAAAATCAAACAACGCTAGCTTATTAGATATAAAACAAGATCTTAGAGATAAGCTTAAGGCCGATGCACATGATGTCGTAGTTCTAAAGGACAAACTTAGTGAACAATTTGTTAGATTAGAACTGATGTACGAACATGTTGAGGAATTGACTAAAGAGCTTAAAACCAAAGAAGTAGAGCTAGCCGAATCTAAGGTAAAGGTAGTTGAGGTAAATAGTAAACTTGAAAAGTTTAGGAACTCATCACTCAACCTAGGGAAGATCTTAGATGCACAACGTCAGTCTAAGAAGCCTGTAGCTCTAGGGTATCATGAGAGTCCTCCACCATTCATCGATAACAATGTACCTTAACCTCAGGAAAAAACTGAAAAATCAGTCGAATCAGAGGAAATACCAGAACCAGTGTCTGAAATTACTAAGGAAAATGAAACTAAGGTGACTGCTAATAATGTCAATATTAAGAAAGTTAAATTTTTGCCACCCTCTAGTGATAAACCTGTAGGACCACACAACATTGACTTTAATGATCAGGTGGAAGAACCAGTCGCTATAGTTGAAACAAAAGAACCAGACACTAGTGAGACACATAAGTCAAAGGGCACTCATAAAAAGTCAATTGACAAAATGTCTTCCTTTAGATGTCACGAAAGGGGGCATGTTGCGTCTAGCTGTCCACATAGGAAAGTAGCTAATACACCTAAACCTGGAAAGCCGGAACAACATAAGCCTTCACCAAGTGTAGCAAGCACTAGTTGTTCTCAACATACCGAGAAAACTGTGCAAGCCTCACCAAAAACTGCTGTGAACCAAACATCTGTGTTAGGTCGACCCAAAAAAGTGATTAGGACTAATTCACCAAATAGAGTCGTTAATCAATCTAGGTCAGGACCGCAACAGTATTATAGGAGTACCACACCTAGCAGAGCTTACACTCCGGTTAGGTGACATACCCCTATAAGGCATCTAACACCAAGTAGAGCTCAGGGATATCAGTCGGAAGTGCATTATAATCGAAGTTATTCAAGAGCTCCACAGCAAATGCCTACTCAAAGGACGAGAGTGAACTTAAATCACTCTGCACCACAACAGACTCCAATTCAAAAACCCAAGTTACCTGAACGGAGAGATAGGTATTTCAAGGAGTTTAAGTATGTGGACGAGAATGGTATTACCAAGTCAGTTATGGCTTGGGTTCCCCGTGATAACTAACCTATTTTTTTTATGTGCAGGAGATAATTACAGGTCCAAACAACAAATGGTTCATCGACAGTGGTTGCTCCAGGCACATGACAGGGGAAAGAAGTCTACTCGCAGACTTCAAGGGAGGGAATCGGGGCTTTGTATCATTCGCTGGCAATAACAGAGGGAATATCGCTGGTACTGGAGTGGTCACTAATGGGACTATCAAATTGGATCAAGTTTATCACGTTGATAAACTGGTTCACAATCTCATTAGTGTATCTCAAATATGTGGTAAGAAGAACTCAGTACTTTTCACTGATACTGAGGTGTTAGTGCTGAAACCGGGTTTCAAAGTACCTGAAGAGTGGATACTGATGAGGGCTCCAAGGAAGAATGATTTGTACATGCTCGACATGAACAAGCCGGAATCTTCGATGGGACCAATTTGTCTGCTATCTAAAGCTTCAGAGACTGAGTCGGTTTTATGGCATAGACGAATGGCACACTTGCACCTAAGGAAAATGAACTACATTACGAAAAATGGATTGGTGCAAGGTGTTCCCATGAAGAGTTTTCAGTTCGAGTATAAGTGTCTACCGTGCAAGAAAGGAAAACAACACAAGAAGGCACACAAGTCCAAGACTCAGAACTTAATCGCTGCCACATTCGATTTGTGCATATGGACCTCTTCGGACCAATCAACAAAAGGAGTATAGGTGGTAGTTGGTACTGTTTAGTTATTACTGACAATTACTCATGTTTTTCTTGGGTTTTCTTTTTAGGTACAAAGGACAAGACGGCTGCCAAGCTCATCGGGTTCTTAGACCAAGTGGAAAATTCTTATGGAACGAGGGTTAAATGAATTAGAAGTGATAACGGAACAGAATTTAAAAGCACTGTCATTGGTGAATATTGTCTATCAAAGGGCATAGTGCATCAATTTAGTGCACCTTATGAGCCACAGCAAAATGGGGTGGCCGAACGGAAAAACAGGATATTGATTGAGGCAGCAAGGACCCAACTTTCGGATTCAAAGCTTCCTACCATGTTTTGAGGGGAGGTAGTGAATGCCGCATGCCATGTTTTAAACCGGGTCCTTACTGTCAAATCATTGAACAAAACCTGTTACGAAGTATTGAATAAAAGGCCACCAAATTTAACTGGTTTGGAACCTTTTGGGGTACCATGTACTTTAATGAAAACAAAACATCAACCAAAATTTGGTGAAAAGGCTGGCGAAGGTTATTTCCTAGGTTATGTGCCTAATTCACCAAATAAAAGGGTTTTTAATATATCAAATGGTATAGTAGAGATTGTGTATAACATTGAAGTCACAAGTTATACACATGCACCCCAAACAGGTCCGGAATGGATATTTGATTATGACAAATTGTTTGAGTCATTTAACATTCCTTTGGATGGAAATGCAGGTACAATCGAACAGGACTTGTCGTCATTAAACTTGAAGGACGAGGGTCAAAGTTTTCCGAGGACCACCGTTCCATCAACATCCGAGCCTACATCAACTGAAGATAGATCTCCAGAAGAAAATGATTCTGAAGTGCCTACAGACGAAAATCAGACAACAAACTCTAAATCTGAAGACAGTGTCCATGAGGAATAAAATGTGGAGTCTGAAGTCGTACCCCCTTTAGGAGAGATAGGATCAAATTTGGGAGATAATCTTAGGGTTGATGAGATAGAGACATCTAGGATTAATATATATCATCCTATTGAGAGTATCATAGGAAATCCTAGTGCTGGTGTGAGGACTAGGAGTAGTTTGAATAACAACACAGTGTTGTTGTCGATGATCAATGACTCCGAGGCCTTTCATACTTGCCTCTACTCATGTTTCATCACGCATGTGGAGCCGAAAAATGTGCAAATGTCACTAAAAGACAACTCTTGGGTTGAAGCGATGCAGGAAGAACTATCACAGTTTAGGAAACTAGAAGTGTGGGAGTTAGTTCCGTTACCTCGAGGAGAAATAGCAATAGGAACCAAATGGATTTTTAAGTGCAAAAGAGATGATCGGGGCATAGTCACTCGCAACAAAGCAAGACTGGTGGTAAAGGGTTTCAACCAAGAGGAAGGAATCGATTACAATGAAGTGATCGCGCCAGTGGCAAGGTTGGTGGCAATTCGTTTGTTTCTGGCTTTTGCTTCCTTCAAGGGTTTTTAAGTCTATCAGCTAGATGTTAAGAGTGCTTTCCTCTATGGGAAAGTGAAGGAACTGGTGTATGTGGAACAGCCGCCCAGGTTTACAGATCCGAAATATCCAGACAGAGTATATCAGTTAGATAAGGCTTTGTATGGATTACATCAAGCACCGAGGGCGTGGTACGAGACTCTATCCAACCATCTTTTAGACAACGGGTTTGAAAGAGGGAGAATAGATAGTACGTTGTTCGTGAAGTGAAAAGGAGATCATTTCATCTTGGTGCAAGTGTACGTCGATGATATCATCTTTGGATCATCAGACGACCAGATGTGCACAGATTTTGTAAAGGTGATGAAGTCAAAGTTTGAGATGAGTGCGATGGGTGAGATAAACTTCTTTCTGGGTTTGCAAGTCGATCAGAGAAAGGAGGGCATGTTCATTCATTGGACGAAGTATGTCTACGACATCGTAGAGCGCTTCGGGATGGAAGGAACAAAGCTGACAGCTCACTTCAGCACGCCGATTGAAGTGAATCACAATCTCGGACCGTGTACAGAAAGTGATACCGATGTGGATCCGACGTTATATCGGGCCATGATTGGGTCACTTATGTATTTAACTGCTTCTAGACCTGATATAATGTTTGTTGTATGTATTTGTGTTAGGTTTCAAGCTAATCCAAAAGAGATTCACATGAAAGCTGTGAAACGGATTCTACGATACCTCAAGTCGAAACCGAAACTGGGACTTTGGTGTCACGCGGAGGGCGATGTGGAATTGGAGGCGTTCACGGATTCAGACTATGAAGGATGTAGCTTGACTCGCAAGTCAACAACTAGAGGTTGTCAGTTCCTAGGAGGGAGGCTCGTTTCCTGGCAATGCAAGAAATAGACTTCGGTAGCCGTGTCAACGTGCGAGGTCGAATATGTTGCTGCTGGTAGTTGCTGTTCACAGGTTCTGTGGATACAACAACAATTGCGGGATTCCAGTTTGACATATACTCATACTCCTATTAGGATAGATAACCAGTCAACAATTGCAATAACAAATAATGCAGTTAAACACAATAAAACCAAGCACATAGACATAAGACACCACTTTATACGTGATTATGCTGAATAGAATTTAATTAAGCTGGTAAAAGTGGCAACGGATGATAATAATTGAGATTTATTTACCAAAGCTTTTGATAAGTCACGTTTTGAGTATTTAATTCAACTAAACGGAATGCGAAATCCAGAGTAAATTGACCTTAGTAGATTTTATTTCCTTTTATAGCAGTAAATTTTATTTCTCTCTAATGTAATTTTAGTAGCTTAGGATATTTTCCTTTTATAGTAAGTTCGTAGGTTATTTTATTTTCTTAACTCTTACTTATGAAAAACAAAAGAAAAAAAGAGAGAAAACCATAAAAAGTTCAAAAAAAAAGAGAATATCAGAAAATGAGTTAGGTCTTAGATGCATAGGTTCAAAGTGACGAAAATTAGCACAGTCTTTACAATCTCTGAGTGTTCAGCTTTCACACATAATCCACCTAAAATTCTAAGTGTTATATATTATCTAGTATGATGTGTTGGTAAGCATAATACATATAGGGAGTCTCAAGGCTAATAAAATATTCAGGAAAAAGTCAGACGTGTCAATAACTTAGATGTATGACCAATTGGTCTTAATTTTTATGTTAGAGACATACAAACATTGATTCTAAATGAGGTATGCAAACTTTCTGGGGATGTATAGCAAGATCAGATACATCTTAAAGAAATGGAAAGAATAGAAAAATCATACTAAGTTAAGAGTCAAAACAAGTAACTTTGTTGTACGTAAGTACAGACCTGTTGCCTCTGGTTTGACTCGAGTTAGCAAGATAAGTCGCTTTTTTGTACGTCAGTACAGACCTCTCACCGCTGTCTTGCTAGCTTTAAAAATAAACTTTAAGACAAACTAAGACACTTTGTTGTATGTATATACAGACCTGTGTCCGACGTTTGCCTTTTAAAGAAAGTTTGCAACACCAAAAAGTTATAATCATTGTGTGTATGCCTTGATCATAAAAGTATGCCTAAGTGTGAGTCACGTAGGGTAATTTCTTGAAAAATAAAAAGGCCAAGGGATATTCCGAAGTATAACATGTTTAAAGGGAAAATAATACCAACAATCGACTAGAAATGTGTGTCACGACAAATAATAAAAAGGAATCAAAAATTCCTAAGTGTGAAATTTTGAATACTGAAAGTGTGTATTTGACACGGCTATCTGATTGAACCTTTCTTTGACTATACTCACCAAAAATATTCTGTTCGTGTTAAGTATAGGTTGTAAATTTTAAATTTAATGTAGATTAGTCTAAGTTTAAATTTTTTGTTCAAAATTTTAATTTTACTTTATTAATTTATTTTATTTAGAAAAAAGGTCAAAGTTACTGAGGATGCATTCTTAATTGTATAAAATAATCACTGCGTGAAAATCTTGTGCTTAGGGTAAATAATTTTACATATTTGGTCCGTTACACGAAAAAGTTGGAAAAGTTGAATTTAATTTCAAAGATTTTCAAAATTCTCGAAATTTTCAGTTAAATTCGAATTTAAGCCAAAGTCGAATGATACATTCGAATTTGGCAGTAAATTCGAATTTGGAAGCAAACTCGAAGGTGGTTGGTATAAATAGGTCAACAGTGAACATTCATTATTCACCTACATTCGAATTTAGTCCTTCGAGTTTATATTGAGCGATTTCGAATTTAGTGCTTCGACTTTGTCGTTTCGAGTTTCCCACTATTAATCGAGTTTTAGTCCGTTTGTGTTTGAGAATACTACCAAATCTAGGTATAATCAACATCATTGTAAAAGATTTAGGATGTTTTTAGACTCAATTTGTGTCAAAATCGACCGATTTTGAGGTTTTAATAGTGTCAACTTTGTAATTCAAAATAACAAAGTTTGAACCGGTGAAACTTCAAATAAGTGACAAATATCTTCGATTAGAACCTATTAGGACTAATGGATGTAATTTTCTAAGTCCTAAATGGTTTAAATCTTGGATTCTTGTTTTGAAATAGCCGACCTTCGAGTTTGATCGTGCCTTCGAGTTTGTCACTAAACTCGAACATGCCAATAAACTCGAATGAGGGTTGTTTCGAATATGTCATTCGAATTTACCATTAAAATCGAAATATTTGACTAAATTTTAAGTCAAACTTGTAGAAATTCATATGTGTTGGATTTTGAACTTACATAAGTCCAAAATAAAACAAATATGAATTTAAACAAGTTTATGTTTATTTTGATCATTCTGATATATTATATACTTTATTGTGAAGATATGGCTGATAGAGTGTTTGTCCAAAAACATAATATGGTCATTTCTCCGGACCGTGAGCTGCCTGAAGCTCAGGCATTCCGCCAGATGGTGGATTTTTTGGCCGCTTCAAGGGTTTCCTATGCCCTTTCGCATAACGTCCAGATAGTGCTGCCGTATGTTCGGGAATTTTTGGGACCATCTACAGGTCGATTGTACTGTTACTCCGATAGTATTGAGGACCAGGATCGCAGGACAACCTCTCGTGTTTTCAGCAGATGTATTACGCCGGGTTTTGCAGCTGGGTTCTGCCGAGCAAGAAGCTGGGCCGATAGACTTTCCATTGGAAGTTAGGCAAGCTGCGTTCATAAGAATGGGGTATGGACTTGATGTGACTAAGGCGTCATACATGAAAAGCGGTTTAATCGGGCAGTGGAGATATCTTGCACACGTCTTCATGGTGTGCTTCGCTCCGAAGAAAGCGGGTTTTGATTACATTGTCTCGAAGATTCAATCGCCAATGATTGCGTTGGTCTACAATCAGAGGTTCAGTTATTCGGAAATGTTCTTTGCGGAGTTTGTTCACCAAATAACAGCTCCAGCAAGAGAAAGATTTTTGTTGTATCCGAGGTTCGTGATGATGTTGATCCGACATTTCTTGTCGAATCTGCCGCAATTACCCAAAATTCAAAGTGTTGCTGTAATCGACAAAAAGATTTTTGCTGATTGTCAAGCCCACAGGGGTGCATTGGCTAGACCAGTGGAGGCACCACTTTTTGGTGCTGTGGTGAATCCGGAATTTCAAGCCCCTGAAGGTGCCAACTGGGCCAGGGAAGTTCAAGTTCAGCAACAGCCGCAACAACAACAGCAACAGCAACAGCAGAGGCCTCAGCAACAACAAAGGAGGAGGCAGAGGCCTTCAATTAGACAGACTCAGGCTATTAGGCCTTCAACGAGCAGAGTGCAAGAGCCAGAAGAAGCTGGTCCTTCAAGTGTAGCCCCCGTAACTGATCCACGGGTGGAGACATTGGACGAAATATGGGCACAAGGGCCGCTTGCAAATGAAGAGATTACTTCTGAGCTCGTTGGAAATATTCTGGAACCACCAGCTGGTGAAGATGATATTTTTCGCCAGATAAGGGATTATGTGCCAGAGGAAGAAGGTCAGGCTGAGTCGACATCTGAATCTGAATCAGAAGAAGTAGAAGTGATTGAGGTTGATGAAGAGACAGAAGACCCGTCTATCCAAATAAGCACATATGGATCCCGCATAATGGTGATAAATCAAGAGGCAGAGAAAAGAAGAGTGTCTAGGGCTTCAGAAGAGATGATTCCGATTTTGAGATTTAGGATACTACACCTTTGGTGCCTAGGCATAGGGCCAAGAGGCATCATTTTATGTAGGGAGCTCATCAGCCTCTGCTTCTGAGCCAGAAATTCCAACCACTCAGCCATCAGCTCATACATTCATTCCTCCACCACCACCACCTGTTCAATCATCCATTCCACCACCAATCATTCCGACACCCATCCAATCCATTCCATCCACCTCATCTACCTTCACTGACAATCAACGGTTTTCTGAGCTCAGAAGCAAGGTTGATTTCCAACAAGTTCAAATATTTCAGCTCACTAAAGCCATCGGCGAGATACAAGCGCATAATGCAAATATTGACAAAGAGAATGTAGAGTTGAAGACATTTGCTGGAAAGATTGAACAAGAGAATCTTGAGTTGAAGACGTTTGTTGCAGACCAGGCTGCAGAAATCCGCACGATGAGGTCCCTTATTGAGCAATTAATGAAAAATCCAAAGGCTCAGGGGGAGACAAGTTGCAGGGATTCTGAGGTGCTAAGAAGGGGAGATGATGATGAAGGCAATGATCCCAATGTACCGAAAGACATTGAGCCAGTAGATTTTTCTGCTGCTCAACATGCTAAACTTCAGGGGGAGCCCAGTCAGACTGGTGTTGAAGGAGGGGAAGGAGGTGAAGCTGGTCCCTCAAAGACCTATGAAAGCGAAATGATAGACGCTTTGAGAGATATTGAGGAAGAAGTGATGGAATTTGATTTTGAAGAAGAGATAGAGGAGTTGGAGGAAGGAGAATTCGTACCAGAGGATATAGTTGATTGTAGATCAGATAACGAAGTGATAGAGGATGAGGACGATAATGTCAATGAAGTGATTGTCAATTCACAGCCTATCACGGAGTTATATGTGCGAGATAATCACAATGTGATTGATATAGATGAGATCAAGATAGCCTCGGTCGAAGATTCTGAACTTGAAGAAGCAGAAAAGGAGCCATCTAGGGCTGATTTGATGAATCTGTGGTTCAAGAGAAAAGAAGACAGAGCCAAAGACGAAGAAAAGAATGAGAGTTCCGGGCTCAGGATATCTCTCAGGAGGAATTATAAGCTGGTTCTTTGACCGAGAACTGCAGCTATTTATATTGAAAAGGAGAGATGGTCTTCAATACCTAAGGCGAACGCTTAGAGTTTTTAATACATTGCCGAAGGTTGAAGTGAAAGAATTGGCATGGAAAGAGCTGATTAATATTGGTGACGACCCATATGCTGAAGTAATTGCAAAGATTATCTGGAAAGAGGGTCGGTCAGGCAAATTTGAAAGGCTCAAGGCAAGAACTGGGAAGACAGTCGAGGACGAATCAAGAATAGATTCTCATACAGGTAGGCCATGGGCCAGGATGATATACAAACCTGTGAGATGTATGAAGAAGGTGCCAATGAAATCGATGCCACAAGATGTTCTAGATAATATGAAATGGTGGTATGTCGATAATGAAACGGCTGAAGCTGTAATGCAGGATACACAAGACAAAGTTATTTTGAGAGTGTATGATCCACTGCACTTAATAAACCTATCGAAGGACGACCTGAAGAAGCTGCATGATCAACCTATCTTCTTTCATGAAGGATGGAGGTCTGACGCCAGGAAGTACCAGAAGGTAGTAAAAGTATGTATAGATGCAGGACTATATGCAGGTAGCAGTCTATATGGTTCTAGTACTTAATCAAAATGTAAATAGTTAGAAGCTATCGTCAAGGGGGAGTCTGTTGGTACACCTTGTGTGACGATAGCAGTGTAAGTATAGTTGGCATTTTGTGTAAGTCAAATTACGTAATATTGAGTATTGGCTAGTGTTTGACATATGTGATTTTGTGTGTTTGATATTTATTGTTTCTATGTTTGAACTTGGTGTAACGTATTACAAGAAGTTCAAACATAAAGTTCAAAGATATATTCAAACATAAGTTAAATCATATGTTCAAATAGAAGTATGAAAGTTGAAATTCGAATTTGATATAAATTCGAATTTGTACATACTAGTAAATTCGAATTTGTCAAGTGGACAAATTCGAATGGACCTTAGGCCTGATTCGAATTTGTCCTAAGACAAACTCGAATTGGACAGTATAGTTAAGGATTAACTCGAATAATTATTAGACTTTTGCAGATTTTCAGAGAGTGATTAAGCAAAGGTGATCTCGAGTTTACTAGTATTCAGAGAGTGCTTTCGCAGAGAATCATCGTGTAGGTACGTTCGTATAACACCGTGGTAGTCTCCGTGTTCCCGTGAGTGTGATCTTACCGCCAAGCCGCTAACGAGGATTCTGCACTCGTTGGACGGTGTCGCGTCAAGATAGATCCGTAGAGTCAAGATCTTACAAAATGTTTAACGTAGGTTTGTACGAGAATCACCAAAATAGGTTTGTACGAAAATCTATCAAAACTCCTAAAAATATAAGTATGAAACTTCGAATGTGAAAGATCCGAACTTCGAATCTTATAGGACACGAACATCAGGATAACTGAAGTACTAACTTAGGATGATAGTGAAAGGCCCGAACTTCGAATCATAAGGGATCCAAGCTACATGAAGATCAAAGAGTAATTCTGAAATAAAGTTATAAACTTCGAATGGGTGGAGCATCTGGATATTGGATGATCAGTGTATCCGAACTTCGGTTTGATCATTAATTTCAGATGAAGGAACTTTGGACCCAACAGAAAGATGAACTTCGTGTCTCACATGCAAACTTCGGTTAGGTCCGAATGTAACACCTTGATTTGCTAATTTGGCTTTTTTGTGCAATTTAACTTTTATTATGTAACTTTGCGACCTTAATGAAATTAATTGAAATATGATGCAATTAAAGTTTTATTTTAATATGGTGCATAATGATGGGTTTTCTATACCCTTGCTAGATTAATTTAAAACTTTGCAGAAAAATAAACAATCTAACAATAGCAAGAATGTTAACCCTAACAGATCTAAACCAAATAAGAAAAGCAACTCAATAAAATAAAATAGAGAAAACATCTAACATTTTTAGAGAAAACCGATTTCTCCCGCGAAGAACGCTTCCACAACAGACTCTGATCTGACGACTAGTGTTCAAAGTAGGAACACCTCTAATGGTTAACACCCAATGAACCAAAGAGAGTATTTATAACTATGATCTAAGTTCCAATAATCTTGAAGTGTCAAAAGCTGGATCCATTTTAGAAAGTAGGAACTTAGTATGAATGAATGATTTTGGAAGTTAGACTGCAGCCCTATTTATAGGTGAGTGGGAACCCTAAATTAGGGTTGCAGAGGAGATGTGGGAACCCCCTAATGGGGTCGGCCACATACCCTAAGCCCATCAGGGTTTCTGTATTTTCTGTTAATTGCACTTTGACCCCGTACTTTCTTAATTAGTTTTATTAGTTTCTGATTTATCTATTAACTATTAATAAATTAACAAACTAACCCATTAATTAATTAAAATCAATTATTAAGTTTCTATATAATTTATTAAACATAAAAAATTAATAAACCAAGTAAGTAATTATTTATATAATATTAATTCTAATTAATATTATATCATATAGTTATTAATTCTAATTCTAATCTAACTAATTTGTAATGATAACTTTACAAATTAGTTATGACTTGGACACTAATTCCAATAGTCTCCCACTTGGACAAGCCTTCCACTGCTATTTATCTAAGCCTATCACTTTAACTAGCAGAGAGTGCCATCTCTAATCGCAACTGCCCAACTCTGAATATTATCAGTGTAAGGTTTCCTACCTACGGATCTGATCTTGACGCGACACCTTCCAACGAGTGCGTAATCCTCGTTAGTGGTTTGACGGAAAGACCACGCACACCGAAACACGGAGACTAGCACGGTGATAGACGAACAACGGAACGTCCCAACATGATGATTCTCTCCACACGAAACTCTCTGATTGCTAGCAAGTTCGAGATCGCCCTTTTGCTTAATCTCTCTGAAAATCTGCAAAAGTCTAATAATTAATTGAATTAACCCTTAATTATAACACCCGGTTCGACTTTGCCTAGGACAAGTTCGAACTTGGCCCAAGGCCTTTTCGAACTTGTCCTCTAAGCAAATTCGAAACTTGCCTTCAAACTTATGTTTGAACTTATCTTTGAACTTATGTTTTTATCCTTGAACTTTATGTTTGAACTTATTGTAACACATTACCCTCATTTCAAACATACAATCAATCAATATCAAACACACATAATCAAACATATATCAAACACTTGTTAATATTCAATAGCAAGTAAATTGACTTACACAAAATGCTATCTATACTTAGACTGCTATCGTCAAACAGGATGCACTAACAGACTCCACCTTGACGATAGATTCCAACTATTTACATTTTTACTAAGCACTAGAGCTATATAAGCTACTACCTGTATATAAGCCTATATCAATACATACTGTAACTATCTTTTGGAATTTCCTAGCCTCAGATCTCTACCCTTCATGAAAGAGGATAGGCTGATCGTGTAGCTTTCGTAGGTCTTCATTAGATAGGTTTATTAGGTGCAACGGATCATACACCCAAAAAATTTCTTTGTCTTCTGTATCCTCCATTACTGCCTCAGCTGAATCATTGTCTATGTACCACCACTTCATGTTTCTGAGAACGTCTTGTGGCATAGACTTCAGTGGCACCTTCTTCAAACATTTAACAGATTTGTAAACCATTTAATCCCATGGTCATCTCGTGTGAGGATCTATTCTAGACTCATCCTCAACTCTTTTCCCCGACCTCGGCTTGAGTCTTTCGAACTTTCCGGATCTGCCCTCTTATCTGATTATTTTTGCAATAACTTCAGCATAAGGGTCGTCACCAATGTTGATCAACTCTTTCCAGGCTAACTCCTTCACTTCTACCTTTGGCAGTGTGTTAAACACTTTGAGCGTTCGCCTTAGGTATTGGAGTCCTTCTCTTCTCTTTTATATAAATAGCTGCAGATCCCTGTCAAAGAACCAGCTAATAATTCCACCTGAGAGGGTTTCGGAACCTGGCACTCTCATCCTGCTTTTCATCTTCGGCTCTGACTTCTTCTCTTCCTTACGGAACCACAGATTTAACAGTTCATCCCTGGTTGGTTCTTTCTCAGCTTCCTCAAGTTCTGAATCTTCTACGGAAGCCAACTTAATCTCGTCAACATCAATCACATTTTGATTGTTCTGCACATATTGCTCAGTATTAGGTTGTGAATGAATGATTACTTCGTCAACATTGTCATCTTCATCTTCCACAACCTCCTCGTCAGATTTTCAATCAATTATGTCTTCATGCACACACTCCCCTTCCTCCAAATCTCCAAGATCATCTTCAAATCAATTACTATTTCTTCCTCTTCAATATCCATCAGAGCCTCAATCATTTCGCTCTCGATAGACTTTGAAGTTTCTCCTTCAGCTCCTTCCATAGCAGCAGACTGACCTGGCTCCCCCTGAATTGTTGCATGCTGAGCAGTTGGAAAATCTGCTAGCTCACTTTCTTTTCTAGACTCGGGATCATCGCCGTCATCATCATCTCTTCTTGTAACTTCAGTTTCTTTGCAGCTTGTCTCCCCCTGAGCTTGAAGATTTTTCATTAACTGCTCGAGGAGGAACTTCATTGTCTTAATATCAGAAGCTAGATCAGTTACAGTTGTTTTTAGTTCGGCATTCTCCTGATCAAGTCTGGCGTTATGCGCTTGAAGTTCGTTGACTGCTTTGGTAAGCTGGAAGATTTGGACTGTTTGGAAATCTACTTTGCTCCTTAGCTCTGTAAATCGTTGGTTTTCAGCGAATGTGCACTACTACAAATTGAAGCTAATGCAACACTTTTGATGCAACACATTTAAAAATTGTTGCCTTTTTATTTAAGTTCGCTCTAAAGCAACACATTGACAATAACACTTTTTTTAAAGTGTTGCCATTTTCACAAAAAAAATTGCAACAATTTTCTAAAGTGTTGCAATTTTTACTAAAATTGCAACATTTGTTTAAAGTGTTGCATATTTCAATAAAAAATGCAACACATTTATAGAGTGTTGAATTTATAATGAAAAAAATCCAACACATTTTTAAAAACATATAACATTTTTTTAAGTGTTGCATTTTAAATGTAATTATGTGACACTTTTTGTAAGTGTTTTATTTTTTTTAAAAGAAGTTAATACATATAATTAACTTTTTCTTAAGTGTCGCATTAATATAATTAAGTAGGTAACACACTTTTTTCTTAAATTTATTTTATGTTTTAATTAATAGATATATTTATCGGAACTACTATCACATTGTAAGGGTTATACTCTTTCGACCATTGCCCCACATACATCTTTTGAACAACCACCAGATACATCCATAGAAGTCCAATGAGATTTTTGGGGGTCCAATTAGACCATCCTATTTTAAATATAAGTATTTAATTTTGAATAGAAGTACTGTTTTAATATAAAAAGGTAAATTGTCATTATAATTAGTTAAACTTTAAAAATTATTTAAGTTGATATATATAACAATTTAAATTTAAATTTAAATTATTTAAGTTGATAATTAAGAAAAAGAAAAACAATAGTACAATTTAAGAAGCTTGCGTATAATTTAACAATTTAATTAATAATTTAATAATTAAGGTAATCTAGAACAACCGTTTTCAATCAAGTCCCTGCCCTCGTCGATCAATCATACGACGTTTCCCCTTCTCGATCTTCATCGTCGCTGGTTGTCTCCTTCTTCCATCTCCCTTCCCGACGAAATCGTTGCTGTGCTCTGCCTCTAACCTTGCCGTGGCAAATATCTTGAAGCAGTAATGGTGGAAGGTGCTCGCTCTGTGCACCGGCGACAACTTTTTTAGGCAGCGATGGCAGAAGTCACTGTTGGTCACTCTATGCCCTAGTTTTCCAACGGTCCCTTCCGATTCAACACAGGTACTATACCCTTCGAGAATCACCAACAGATCTGTAAAAGGTCTCTCCGATCCAAACGCAACTCAAAAATTAAAAGCCCTAGCCTCAAAGTTGGTCTCTGGAAACCCTTCGACTAGTTTGTTGTTTTATCATGAATTATGTTTGAGCTCTGAAAATATTTTGATCTCCAATATTTGATGTTGATTTTTCTTAGTTTGCTAGTTCGATCTCTTGTTCTTCTCCACCTTTTTATGTGAATTCCATGTTTTAGGGTTAAAATGCTTCTTTGGGTTGGGAAAGAAAAATCAAACCTAGTTTATATGTAGTTGTTTAGGGTAGTTTTTTTATCTATGTGCCCATCTGCTATGTTGACATTTCTTGGTGAGTCATTGGTATTTCAGGTAAGTCAATCATATAGAGTCTAAAATTTTTATCATCTTGTGGTGCTTGTTTATGTTGGTGTTTGAGGCTATGAATTGCCACAATTGTTGTGTCATGACTGCTGGTTGAGATGGCAATGGTGCATATCCATGTACATACAAAGAACAGAATACATGCTGAAAATTTTGAAAATACTTCAGGTAGTCAAGAAGCTTCTAATGTTTTTTTTAATTCTTAGTGTTCTTTTAAATGGAGATCATAGCAAGATGACAAATATTCTACTCTAATTTGTTCTATTCTCTCTCTTCTCTTTGATGATTCTCTGGATTTTAGGTTTCAAATGCAAGTGATTATTCTGTAATGCTAATGTTGATTAGTGATTCATTAATTTATGTAGTTTGAAGAGTAGTAGCGTGTGTCGTATATTTTTATATTAATATACAACGTTAAATTATTCATTCATGGTATTTTGAATGTAGTAGCTAACTGATATTTTGATGTTAACATCTAATGTTAAATTGTTAATTCATGATTATTGTATATATGTTTAAAGTATGTTACCCAGGATAGATTGTTTATTCATTACCATTATATATAAAGTTTAAAGTATGTTACCCAGGATAGAAAATGACCTAAAGCACATTACCTTTTTCTTTTCTTTTTTTGAATTTCCCGATTGAATATCCAAGATATGTCATTGCTGCTCATTGTCATCATTTCAAGCGACCGAAATGAAGGATATTGATTGATTCATGTCCTCTAACATTTTTTAGTTTCTATTAGTCAAGGGTATTTTAGTCATTTTACTATTAGTTTAAACACTTTTTGTAAGCTGGTTCAACAACTGTGGCAGGCCCTGAACAATCTTGGAAGCGTTTATGTGGACTCTGGGAAACTTGAACTTACAGATGATTGTTATATTAATTCCCTTGAAATCCTATAAGGAAATGAACAAACTGATCAAGAAGGCACGTAACAATGTGTCTGCTTATGAGAAGTGGTCGGATTATTGTGAACGTGAACAGACGAAGATAGATCTTGAGATGGTCACTCGCTTAGATCCTCTTCGTGTTTACCCTTACAAATATCGAGCATCAGGTTAGTTAGCTTCAGAAACATTTCATCCTACTATCATCTTTTTACCAATACGTACCAATATACTTTTATTTTCTTACCACTATTAACAACATTCTTTAATTATTTTAGCACTAATAACAATACTTTTGTATCAGCGGTAACAACATATATCAATTTTCTTTTGATCAATAATAAAACTCTTTCTAGAATTTGAAAAAAAAAAAAAAAGAAAGTAGGTTACATTGATAACTTCCATTGTTTGTTGCTATCGGTAGAAGTATGTAGCTATTTTTTTTATTATCAATTAGCCCTTTCTCAAAAACAGAATTCATATCCAAGATTTAACTTACCCCTCCATTGATTGGAATGAGAATGGAACAACTTTATGAAAAAACATGCTCGGATTCACCTGATTTACTCATTTTCTTGTTGATAGACACTTGAAGCTTCTGTACGGATTGCACTGCTGAAACCCATTATCACACCTGATAAACATACATTGTTGCTGCCCATTTCAGGTAATCCTAATTGGATAATAATTTAGCATAAAAGGGCATATAATGGTTGGATATACACCTATATAAGTAAAGATTTTAGATAATAATATACACCTGTTATAGTTCCCCAGATAAGTAATCAATCAATATCCGTTTTGGCTAGTTTTGGGCTTCAAAATACTGAACATTAGGCAAAATCTGATATGATAAGAACTCTTGATGATCTTGTTTGGAATTTAATGTGATTTGAACTTTTTTATGCTTTTATTTAATAAAGTTTTCTTGTTTCAGGTTGATGATAATGTGAAGATTTTTAAGAAAATTGCAAGGTTTTAACATCAAGAATGATTTGACCGTCGAGGATTGTCAATAGTTATAATCTAGTCTTTTATAGTTAGAATTATGAAACTATGTACTACAAATATTGAACTTTTCATGTTATTTTCAATTAAATCAATGTGGTTCAAGTAATGAAATTTAATTTGCTTTTAGTATATAATATAATTAAATAAATAGAATTGTAAGTAGAAAACTATCACGAAGCAATTAAATAAATATTTGTATTTGCATTAAATTTAAAAAATAATAAATGTGTTTCTTTTGTCTAGAAAATATTGCATTTATGTAATTTAAAACAGTAATAAAATGTTGCAATAGATTGATAATGGTGTTGCATTTACATAATGACAACATTTGATAAGTGTCGCATTTGATAAGTTAAGTGTTGCTATAAGTTGGTAACAATAAATGAAAAGTGTTGCTTTAGAGTATATAAAGTGTTGTATTTAAAAGTGATGCATTTATAAAATAATTGCAACATATTAAAAAGTGTTGCTTTAGAATATAAAATGTGTTGCATTTATAAAATAATGGCAACACTTTTGAAAAGTGTTGCATTATCTAGTGAAAGTGTCGCCTAAGGCGACGTTGGCTAAGGTGGCACTACATAAAGTGTCGCATTAAGCCTATAGCAACACTTATAAGGCCTAACACAACACTTTTCCCATGTTGCTTTAGGTTCATTTTGTTGTTGTGGTGGATGATGTAGATGGAATGGATGTCATTGGTGATGGCGTGATGGATGGTTGAACAGTTGGTATTTCAGGCTCTGGAGCAGAAGTGGATGAAGCTCCCTGCATGAATCTGTGCCTTTTCACCCTTTGCCTTGGCACGAGAGGAGTAGGATCCTCTGCTTCATAATCAGAATCGTCTTCTGAGGCTCTAGCAGCTCTTGTAGCTTATTCCCTCGTACTGACTACAATTCTTTATCCGTATCTGCCTATTCGAATAGATGGATCAACCGATTCTACTGCTACTTCTTCAATTTCTACCTCTTCAACTTCCTCAGACTCAGATTCTGAGGTGCTCATCATTTGACCCTCTACCTCAGCTTCTCTTTGATCTTGGATCTCAAATTCCATTACCTCATCCTCGGGAGGTTGATATTCGTCAATCTCTCTCATAAGATCACTGAAATCAACTGGAGGCTCCAAGATTGTATCAACTAACTCAGCTGCAATATCTTGTTATGCCTGAGAACCATGAGCCCAAATGTCCTCTAGAGTCTCCACTCGAGGATCAACTTCTAGGGCCACGCCTGAAGGTCCCGCAGCATCTGACGATGGACCTGCTGCCGACGACTCTTGAATTCTGCTTGAGCTTGGCCTCGAAGCCTGAATCGGTCTTTCCTGAGCTCTTTGCCTCCTGCGAGGTTGCAGTTGAGGTCGTTGTTGTTGTTGTTGCTGCTGCACTGGCTGCGGCTGAGGCCCTTCTCCAGCCTAGTTCTCCCTATCTGGGGCTACAAAATCTGGATCTACCACTGCACCAAAGAGGGGTGCATCAAGTGGTCTGATCTGCTCAGCCCTGCGGGTGTTGGGTGACTGGTAGTCAGCAAAGATTCGCTTATCTATAACTGCCACACTTTGAATATCCGAAGCTGTGGCAGATTTGGCAAAAGACGAATCAGCATCATCACAAAGCGCGGATACATCAAAAATCGTTCGCGCGCTGAAGCTATTATCTGATGTACAAATTCCGCAAAGAACATTTCCGAGTAGCTGAAGCTGTTATTATAAACTAAGGCAATCATGGCCGACTGCATCTTTGAAACAATGTAATCGAAACCCGCCTTTTTCGGTGCAAAGCACACCATAATTACGTGCGCCAAGTACCTCCACTGGCCTATCAATCCACTTTTCCTATAAGAAGCTTTGGCGATATCCAATCCATAACCCATGCGAAGGAAGGCAGCTTGCCTTATATGCAATGGGAAATCTATTGGCCTTGCGTCCTGTTCTACAGACCCCCACTGCAAAATTCGACGGAGCATATCCGCAGAGAAAGCTATCTGCTGCCCACCGACGCTTGTCCTCAAAACAGTCGGCGTCACAGTACAATCAACTTGCAAGTGCTCCCAGAATTGCCTAACATAAGGCAATATTATCTTCACATTGTGAGATAGTGCATACGAAACCCTGGAGTGCGCCAAAAACTCCACCATATTTCTAAAGGCTTGAGCTTCGGGAAGCTCCCTATCTGGCGATATGACCATATTATGCTTCTGGAAAAATGCTCTTTCACCCATATCTGCACATTAAACAATAACATATATTAGAAGTGAAAAATAACAATGAAACTTGTTTAATTTCGAATTTGTTTTATTTGAACTTACGTAAGTCCAAAATCCAACACATTCGAATTTCTACAAGTTTGAAGTTGAAATTATGCAAACATTTCAAATCTAATAATAGATTCGAAGGACATGTTCGAATTTGACTGAATTCAAGTTTGTTGACAAATTCGAATTTCCTGACAAATTCAAACATGATGAACATGTTCGAATTCGGTCACTTTCGAACACAAATCCATAAGTTTAACCACATTTGACTTACAAATTAGTATCAGCTAGTCCTATTAGGTTATAATCGAAGATGTATGTGATTTATTTGAAGTTTCACCGGTTAAAACTTGTGATTTTGAATTACAAAGTTTAAACCCCAAAAACTTCAAAATTTTTCGATTTTTTGCTATAAATGAGTCCTAGGTTACCTAAATCTTGTATAATATTGATGTTTATACCTACATTTGTAAGTAGATTCGAACACAAAGGAGCAAAACTTCGAGAAATAGTGCAAAATTCGAAAATGGTAAACTCGAATATAAGTTCGAAATCGCAGTGAGCAAGTTCGAAGGAGTAGAATCGAAGGTAGGTAACATAAATCAGTCACTGTTGACCTTTATATACTAACCACATTCGCACTTGTACTTAAATTTGAATTTCTGACAGTTTCGAATGTTAATTTGACTTTGTCTAGAATTCGAGTTTAAGAGAAAATTTTGAAAATCTTTGAATAATAATTCAACTTGTTCAACTTTTTCAACTTTTTCAAGTAACAGAACAAACTATGCAAAATTTATTCACACAAAGCGATAAATTTTCATGCAATGTATGTTTATTCAACTAAAAATGGATCCTTAGTAACTTTGACCTTTTTCCTACTTAGAATAAAATAAAACAAAATAAAATAAAATAAAATAAAAATTTTAAATAAAATCTAAATTTTAAACTTAAGCTACTCAAAGAATATTATTAAACTTTATAACCTATGCAAACAGAATATTTTTGGAGAGAAAGTCAGAGAAAGGTTCAATCAGATAGCGGTGTCAAATACGCACTTTCTGGATTCCACTCTCACACTTAGGAATTTTTGATTCCTTGATTGTTTTCGTGACACACATCTCTAGGCGATTGTTGGCATTATTTTGCCTTTAAACATGTTACACTTTGGAATATCCCTTGGCCTTTTCATTTATCAAGAAACTACCTTACGTGTCTCACACTTAGACATACTTTTATGAGCAAGGCATTCACACAATGATTATAACTTTTTGGTATTGCAAAATTTTATTTAAAAGGCAAACGTCGGACACAGTTCTGTATTTACATACAACACAGCGTCTTAGTTTGTCTTAAAGTTTTATTAAAGCTAGCAAGATAGCGGTGATAGGTCTAACTGACGTAAAACAAGGAGACTTATCTTGCTAACTTGAGTCAAACAAGAGGCACAGGTCTGTACTTACGTACGACAAAGTTACTTGTTTTGACTCTCAATTCACTATTATGATTTTTCTATTCTTTTCTTTTCTTTAAGATGTATCTGATGTTGCTATACATCCCCCAGAAAATTTTCATACCTCATTTAGAATCATTGTCTGTATGTCTCTAACATAAAAATTAAGACCCTTTGGTCGTACATCTAAGTTAGGTACATATAAGACTTTTTCTTAAATATTTTATTAGCTTTTGAGATTCCCTTTGTGTATTATGTCTACCAACACATCACACCAGAAAATGTATAACACTTAGAGTTTAAGGTGTATTATGTGTGAAAGCTTAACACTTAGAGATTGTATCAACGGTGCTAATTTTCGTCACTTTGAACCTATGTAATTAAGACTTAACTCATTTTCTAATATTCTCTTTTTTTTGATATTTTTATGGTTATACTCTTTTTTCTTTTGTTTTTCATAAATAAGAATATGTTAATAAAATAACCTACTATCTTACTATAAAAGGAAAGAAATTCTACTTAGCTACTAAACTTACTATAAAAAGAAAGAAAAACTTACTGCTATAAAGAGAAATAAATTCTACTAAGGTCAAGCTACTTTGGATTACGCATGCCATTTAGTTTAACTAACAACTCAAAACGCGACTCATCAAAAGCTTTTGAAAATAAATCAACATTGTTATCTTCCGTTGCCACTTTTACCAGCTTTATTAAATTTTTTTCAACACAATCACGTATAAAATGGTGTCTTATGTCTATGTGCTTTGTTTTACTGTATCTAACTGGATTATTTGTTATAGCAATAGTAGACTGGTTATCTATCCTAATAGGAGCATGAGTATAAGTCAAACCGTAATCTTGCAATTGTTGTTGTATCCACAAAACCTGTGAACAGCAACTACCAGCAACAACATATTCGGCCTCACACGTTGACACGGCTACCGAAGTCTGTTTCTTGCATTGCCAGGAAACGAGTCTCCCTCCAAGGAACTGACAACCTCCAGTTGTTGACTTGTGATTCCAGCTGCACCCTCCATAATCTGAATCCGTGAATGCTTCCAATTCCAGATCACCATCGGAGTGATACCAATGACCCGGCTTCGGTTTCGACTTGAGGTATTTCAGAATCCGCTTCACAGCTTTCATGTGCATCTCTTTTGGATTAGCTTGAAACCTAACACAAATACACACAGAAAACATTATGTCAGGTCTAGAAGCAGTTAAATACATAAGTGATCCAATCATGGCTCGATATAACGTCGGATCCACATCGGTATCACTTTCTGTACCCGGTCAGAGATTATGATTCACTTGAATCGGCGTGCTAAAGTGAGCCATCAGCTTGGTTCCTTCCATCCCGAAGCGCTCTAGAATGTCATAGACATACTTCGTCTGATGGGCATACCCTCCTTCCTTTGCTCAACTTGCACACCCAGAAAGAAGTTTAACTCACCCATATCACTCATCTCAAACATAGACTTCATCACCTTCTCAAAGTCTTTGCACATCTACTCGTCTGATGATCCGAAAATGATATCATCGATGTACACTTGTACCAAGATGAAATGCTCACCCTTCCTCATTACAAACAGAGTACTATCAATCCTCCCTCTCTCAAACTCGTTGTCTAAACGATGAGTAGATAGAGTCTCGTACCACGCCCTTGGTGCTTGATGTAGTCCATATAAATCCTTATCTAAAGGATACACTCTGTCTGCATACTTCGGATCTATAAACCCAGGCGGTTGTTCCACGTAAACCAGTTCCTTCACTTTGCCCTAAAGAAAAGCACTCTTTACGTCAAGTTGGTAAACTTTAAATCCTTTGAAGGAAGCAAAGGCAAGAAACAAACGGATTGCCTCAAGTCTTGCTACTTGCGCAAATACTTCATTGTAATCGATTCCTTCCTCTTGGTTGAAACCCTTTACCATTAGTCTTGCCTTGTTGCGAGTCACTATACCCCGATCATCTCTCTTGCACTAAAAAACCCACTTGGTTCCTATTGCAATTTCTCCTATAGGTAATGGAACTAACTCCCACACTTCAAGTTTCATGAATTGTGATAGTTCTTCCTGCATCGCTTCAAACCAAGAATTGTCTTTCAGTGCCATTTGGACAATCGGCTCTACTTGCGAGATGAAACATGAATATAAGCAAGTGTGAAAAGCATCAGAGTCATTGATCATCGACAACAACACTGTGTTGTTATTCAAACTACTCTTAGTCCTCACACCCACATTTGGATTTCCTATGATACTCTCAATTGGATGATCCTTATTAATCCTCGACGTTTCTATCTCATCAACCCTAAGATTATCTCCTAAGTTTGATCCTATCTCACCTAACGGGGGAACGACTTCAGACTCTACATTTTCTTCCTCATGAACACTGTCTTTAGAGTTAGAATTTGTAGTCTGAATTTCGTTTGCAGGCAATTCAGAATCATTCTCTGCTGGAGACTTATCTTCTGTTGTTGTAGGCTCGGAAGTTGATGGAAAAGTCATCCTCGGATAACTTTGACCCTCGTCATTCAGATTTAATGACGACAAGTCCTGTTCGATTGTACCTGCATTTCCATCCAAAGGAATGTTAAATGATTAAAACAGTTTGTCAAAATCAAAAATCCATTCCGGACCAGTTTGGGGTTCATGTGTATAATTTGTTACATCAATGTTATACACAATCTCTACTGTACCATTTAATTTGTTAAAAACCCTTTTATTTGGTGAGTTATGCACATAACCTAGGAAATAACCTTCGTTAGCCTTTTCACCAAACTTAGGTTGATGTTTTGTTTTCATTGACGTACATGGTACCCCAAATGGTTCGAAGCCAGTTAAATTAGGTGGCCTTTTATTCAAAACATCATAACAGGTTTTGTTCAATGATTTGACAGTAAGGACCCGATTTAAATCATGACAAGCGGTATTCACTGCCTCCCCCCAAAATATGGTAGGAAGCTTTGAATCCGAGAGCATGGTCCTTGCTGCCTCAATCAAAGTCCTGTTTTTGCGTTATGCCACCCCATTTTGTTGTGGCTCATACGGTGCACTAAATTGATGCACTATGCCCTTTGATAGGCAATATCACAAATTACTGTGTTTTTGAATTCCGTTCCGTTATCACTCCTGATACGTTTTACCCGCTTCTTATAGGAGTTTTCCACTTGGTCTAAGAACCCGATTAGCTTGGCAGCTGTCTCGTCCTTCGTACCTAAAAAGAAAACCCATGAAAATCGTGAGTAATAATCGGTAATAACCAAACAATACCAACTACCACCTATACTACTTTTGTTGATCGGTCCGAACAAGTCCATATGCAACAAATCGAAAGTGGCAGATATAGAGTTCTGAGTTTTGGACTTGTGTGACTTCTTGTGTTGTTTGCCCTTCTTGCACGGTACACACTTGTCTTCAAACTGAAAACTCTTCATTGGAACACCTTGCACCAGTCCATTTTTAGTAATGTAATTCATATTTCTCAGGTGCAAGTGTGCCATGCGTCTGTGCCATAAAACTGATTCTATCTCTGAAGCCTTAGAAAGAAGACATATTGGTACCATCGAAGATTCCGATTTGTTCATATCTAGCATGTACAAGTCAGTTTTCCTTGGGGCCCTCATGAGTATCCACTCTTCAGGTACTTTCAATCCCGGTTTCAGCACTAACGCCTCAGTATCAGTGAAAAGCACCAAGTTCTTCTTATCACAGATTTGAGATACACTAATGAGATTGTGAACAAGTTTATCAACGTGGTAAAGTTGATCAACTTTGATAGTCCCATTAGTGACCACTCCAGTACCGGTGATATTTCCTCCTTTATTACCAGCGAATGATACAAATCCCCTATTCCCTCCCTTGAAGTCTGCGTGTAGACTTCTTTCCCCAATCATGTGCCTAGAGCAACCACTGTCGACGAACCACTTGTTGTTTGGACCTGTAGTTATCTCCTGCACATGAAACAAAAGAGGTTAGTTATCACGGGGAACCCAAGCCATAACTGACTTGGTAATACCATTTTCGTCCACATACTTGAACTCTTTCAAATACCCATCTCTCCGTTCAGGTGACTTGGGTGTTTGATTTAGAGCCTGTTGTGGGGCAGAGTGATTTAAGTTCACTCTCGGCCTTTGTGTAGGCATTTGCTGTGGAGCCCTAGAATAATTTCGATTATAAGGCATTTCCGAGTAATATCCTGGGGCTCTACCTGGTGTTTGATGTCTTACAGGAGTGTGTGACCTAACTAGAGTGTAAGCTCTTCTAGGTGTAGTACTCCTATAGTTTTGTGGAGGTCCTGACCTATTTTGATTAGGGATTCTATTCGGTGAATTAGTCCTAACCGCATTATTGGGTCGACCTGACACAGGTGTTTGTTTCACAACATTCTTAGGTGTGGCTTGCACAATTTTCTCGGTGTTTTGAGAACCATTTGTGCTTGCTATACTTGGAGAAGGTTTATGTTGTTCCGACTTTCCATTTTTAGGTGTAGACTGTACCTTAACCTTAGATTCAACTAGCATTGTCTGATTTCAAGGATTCATTTTGAGTAGTTAGATTTTGATGTGATTCTAGCACTAAGTTTAATCTATCAATAGACGTAGTACACAAAGCACATAAATCTTGGAAATGTAGAGAAGTTCAGAATCATCTGATCTTCTGACTTTTCTACCAGAGGACTTGTATCATTTTGGTCTTTGTCCGTTGTTTCTTCGTCTTCTCCGACACTTCCAGTCTCCGTTACTTCAGCCATAAAGGCTCTAGCGTTGGACTCTGGATGTGTACTACAGTCGTATGTTCCATCGAGCTGTCTGTCAGATGTGACATTGGTTAACAGACCAACTATGTTTGCCTGATTGCTTGAACTACGAGGTTGATATCTCCCTTGAGACTGATTCTGGTGCTGGTTCTTGTAGTTCTCAACTTTAAGTTTTTAACATTCTCTAGCGAAATGTCGTAAACCTTGGCAGTTATAGCATTTAACTTTGGATTTATCAAACCCAATTTTATTGTTGCTGACATTGAGATTTCTGCCCGTCCTCTTAATGAATCTCTTAACTCGCTGAGTTACCATGGCTAGTTGCCATTGCAGATCCATCTCCTGTAAATCATCAGGGTCCACCTGATCGTAATCCTCATCCCATAGTGCAGGATCGTCGATTTTCCCTTGAACGCAATTGCCATATGCGGCCACAAATGAAACCAACAGATTTAGATGGTCTTCAGCTGATTTTGCGCTCATCGGCATCTTTGAGTATCCTTGAGATGTTGATGCAGACTGAGTTGTCTTGTCTTCCGGTCTAGAGAACCCTAAGAAAGCTCGGCTCCCTGAGTAATCTACTTCAATCGGAGTCGATGTTTCACCCGAAAAGAATGCTGTAGCCGTCTTTAAGTCACTTGCCACTGAAGGTTTGTATTTCCCAAAATACATATCCGGATCCTGTACTTGGTCATAATCCCTTTCCTTCTTTAGCAATTCAAAATTATAGGCCCTCAGCGTTCCTATGACTTTTTCTAGAGTTAGAGTATCAAACTTGTCTTCATCATGCTTTATCAGCACCATATACATCTCCCATTTGGCTAGTAAAGCATCTAGAATTTTTACGATCTTCTCTGACTCACTATAGTCGACATCATGGTTGTCTAACTCAGTCAACGAATTATAGAACCTAGTAATGGTCTCTTCCAGCTTTTCATTTTTCAAAGCCTTGAAAACAGCGAACTGATGTTTGAGCATTTCCATTCTACCTTTCCTAACTCTAGGATTTCCTTCACACATTTTCTCCAAAGCATACAACAACTCTTTTGAAATTCGTTGATTGCGAAATGTGTGCAGGGTCTCCTGAGGTAAAGCCACTCTAATAATTGAGAATGCTCGGTTCTGGGCCTCATAAAACTTCTTATCATCATCCTTCATCTTCTGATATGACAAGACTCGTTTACGTCCCTCAACTTCTGTCGTAGGTGGAATGTATCCCTCGTCGATACAAATCCACATTCTCATATCATTGAATCTAGCGAAGTCGGCGAACCTATCCTTCCACCAATAATAATCTTCTAATTTCATCAACTTAGGTGGAGAATTTGCTTTTCCGACCTCATTGTTCATATCAATAAACCTTTGTAAACTAGTCATTGTTTCGTAAAAGATTGAAGTTAAAACTCAATTAATTTAATTCGAAATTAATTTAAATTAACACTTTCGAACTTAAGGTAGTTCGAATATAATTAATTTTAAATTTGTTTGGAATTAAATTCGAAATTAAGTTTGAAGTTCAACTAAAATCGAAATACGGACAAAGTCGATGGAAAGACCAAATTCGAAATCCTAAATTTGAATTTAATGAAAGTTCGAAACTGAGCAAATTCGAATTAAGGAAACTCGAATCAAACCCTAAAGAACTTCGAATGGAGCGTATTTTTTTTGATAAACTCGAATTTTGAGTAAACCCTAATACCCCCTTGATGTTCGAGCGCCGCAAGTTCGAAAAACGGCTAACAATTCGATTTTGTTCAAGGTTTCAGTTTAAACCAATATTTTTAAGAGTAAAAATATTGATTTCTACCAAAAAAATTGAACTAATGCAAACTATTTCACAATGAAAAGTTCAATATATAGACGACAAGTTCGAGAATACGGTCGTCTCGAACTTGTCTTCGAACTTGTTCCTTTGAACTTGTCTTCGAACTTGTTCCTTTGAACTTGTCTTCGAAATTGTTCCTTTGAACTTGTCTTCGAAATTGTTCCTTTGAACTTGTCTTCGAAATTGTTCCTTTGAACTTGTCTGTGAACTTGTTCCTTTGAACTTATTCCAGAACTTGTCTTTGAACTTATTCTAGAACTTGTCTTTGAACTTATTCTAGAACTTATTCTAGACCTTATTTCTAGAACTTATTTCTAGAACTTATTCTAGAACTTATTCTAGAACTTGTCTTTGAACTTATTCTAGAACTTATTCTAGAACTTGTCTTTGAACTTATTCTAGAACTTATTCTAGAACTTGTTATGACAGTCTAGAACTTACCATGCAAATGTAAATATCATACACAATCATGATATCAATAGCAAAACTAGATTGCTGTCATCACACCGGATGTACCAACAATCCGAGTCAGTCCTTTAGGTAAGGGATCAACTATTCCTTTGTTCTATGATATCATATGAAACTGAGACATAGAATTGTAATCAATCTTGAGTTTAAAAATTATGTTTCTGATTTTCGATTAATATGACTATGTGAGACTAATGAATTGAACACATCAATTAAGTCTCGGTCAGGCCCGACACTTTCAAGTCACATTTAATCATCAGAGGGCCCATAGATATCGCTTTTCCACTAAGGCAAAAGGAAGAAATGACTTTGAATACACGGTGCTAGTGAACATACCATGTCATAACTAGGACATCCTTTATAACTCGCATTTACACTCAACGTTTGAATGAACTAAGGTACAATAGAATAGAAAACTATAACCTCAATGTATCTCCGCTTGAGAATAGAGGTTATTATCATCTTAGAATTACTTTTGATCTGGATACATGAAGTAACTTTCTAAGTGCAGGTTTTCCTATACTTAAATCTCTATTAAGTAACCATGAGTGCTGCAATAATTTCTATTCCATGTATAACTCTTAGACAATCTACTAACACTCCATGACAGTCTTTATTCAACACTAACCTTCGATATAAAATTAATTACTCGGGAAGTGGGTTCTAAACATGCAAAAGGAAACACAACAATAAACAATAGTAAATGATAGCACCTTGCAATGAATCTCCATTATTTAATCACCAAAACTATTACAATTTCAAATCATTCTTACAATGTTTCAAATTCAACTAACTTGCTAAAACTTTACATTATCTCGTAGAGCTATGCACCTAGCATGTACATTGTGCTTGGACTGAGTCAGTGTCTTTGTGAACGGATCAGCCGGATTCTCCTCTGATCGTACATGCTTCACAATCACGTGTCCTTCTTTGATTTTTCTTCTCACGAAATGGTACTTGTGGTCAATGTGCTATGACTTCCCATGATCTTAGCGTTGTTTAGTTAATGCAACCACACTCTCATTATTGGAGAATATTACAATCGGGTCTTGTACTGTTGGGACAACTACAAGATCTCGAATGAAGTTCTTCATCCAGATGGCTTCCTTTGAGGCCTCCCTAGCCGCAATATATTCTGACTCGCATGTAGAGTCTGCCTCTGTATCCTGCTTCAAACTCTTCCACGTCACAGCTCCCCCATTCAACAAAAATACCTAACCCGAATGTGACCGACTGTCATCTCTATCTGTTTGGAAACTCGCGTCACAGTAACCTGTCACTTTGAGTTCATCTTCTCCACCATAGACCAAGAACCTATCCTTAGTACTTCTCAAATACTTCAGAATATTCTTGACCACTGTCCAACGACCTTCACCAGGATTCGGCTGATGTCGACTCATCATGCTCATAGAAAATGAGACATCAGGCCTTGTACACGACATGTCATACATTATTGATCTGATGGCCGAAGCATATGGAATTCTACTCATTATCTCTTGTTTCTCCTCTGTCTTCGGACTCAGATCTTTGCTAATCTTTATGTCGTGATTTTAGGGAAGATTTCCTTTCTTAGATTTCTCCATATTGAACCTTTTCCATATTTTATATAAGTACCTATCCTTGCTTAGTCCTAGTAGTCATCTTGATCTATCTCTGTAAATCTTAATACCCATAATGTAAGTTGCGTCTCCCAGATCCTTCATACCGAAACACTTTCACAACAAATCTTTTACACTCTGTAATGTTGGGATATCATTTCCTATGACCAATATATCATCGAACCACAATACTAGGAAGACTACAGTACTCCCACTGACCTTGACATATATACACGACTCATCTTCGCTTCTAGAAATTCCAAACTCTGTGATTTTTTCATGGAAGCAAAGATTCCAACTCCGAGAAGCTTGCTTGAGTCCATAAATGGCCTTTTGAAGCGTACACACTTTCTTAGAATACTTTGCGTCAACAAAACCCTCGGGTTGTGTCATAAACACATCCTCTGTCAGTTTTCCGCTAAGGAAAGCAGTTTTGACGTCCAGCTGCCATATTTCATAATCATGAAACGCAGCTATGGCAAGCATTATCCTAATAGACTTTATCTTATCTACTATTGAGAATGTATCCTCATAATCAATCCCGTAGGTTTGCGTATAGCTATTTGCCACCAGCCTAGCTTTGTACGTGTGTACCTTTCCATTCATGTTTGTCTTTTTCTTGAATATCCACTTACAACCCACCGTCGTGTGACCTGGTGTCCATAGCGTCCTTCCACTTAGCAGCCTCAGGGCCTGCCGTTGCTTCCCGGTAGTTAGTTGGCTCATTCAAATCAACTAGTGTACTATCACTAATCATATCCTCCAATATGGAAACCATAATAGAATTGAGGAGGATTGCAAACTCTACTGGTTCGGCGAACGGGTAAGGAAATGTTAATTGGCTCAACAAGTGTTTCCGCCTCTCGTTGAGTGTTAGTGTTTGTAATTGGTTCTTCATCAGATGACTCTTGAATATCATCAAGATCGATCGTACTCCAACTGTCCTCTTTAGACATCATTTTCCTCTCAAGGATACTCCTCTTCGAGCTTCAAACACTACATATTCACGTGGTCTGTAAAACATATATCCAAAGGACTCTTCTGGGTAACCGATGACCAGACACTTTTCAGATCTTTTCTCAAGTTTGTCTGGAGTTTCTCATCTGACGAAAACCTCACAACCCCAGATCTTGATATGCTCAAGGGAAGGACGCTTTCCCTTCCATATCTCATATGGTGTCTTCGAAACCTTTTTAGTGGGTACTAGATTTAAGATATGCGCCGTAGTCTCCATAGCATAACCCCAAAAACTCATTCGAAGTGTTGCTCGACTTATCATATATCTGACCATGTCTAACAAGGTCCTATTTCTCCTCTCTGCTACTCCGTTGACTTGCGGTGTTCTGGGAGGAGTTTACAGCGAAACTATTTCATAGCTTCTAAGATGGTCGAGAAACTCGATACTAAGGTACTCTTCTCCCCGGTCGGATCAGAGAACCTTTATCTTTCTACCCAGCTAATTCTCTACTTCACTTTGAAATCTTTTGAACATATCGAAAGTGTCAGAATTATGTTTAATCTATTAAACATATCCAATTCTACTACGGTCATTAGTAAAGGTGACATAGTACTGATTTCCGTCTTTTGTGGTGCATCGGAATGGTCCACACACATCTGTGTGGATCAAATCAAAGAGTCTTTCACCTCTTTCACATGTTCCAGTGAATGGTGATTTAGTCATCTTGCCCAGTAAACAAGATTCACATACATCATCCGATTTGAGGTCGAATGATTCCAACACTCCATCCTTTTGGAGTTAAGCGATGCGTTTCTTGTTTATGTGTCCAAGACGACAATGTGATGATTTGGACTTATCAATTTCATTTATCAGAATCAACATTCAATATCATATTGCTATCACATTCAATAGTTTCATATATGCCATTGTACACAGAAGGTTTGAAAATAAAACAACCATTATGATGAACTTAAATATCACCATTATTATTATCAAAAGAAAAAGAATAACCATTCTTGTACAATTCATATAAGGAAATAATGTTTCTATTCAACTCAGGTGAATAAAAGCAATTATCTAACATTATCCTAACTTCTGACTTCAGCATAAGCTTGACTTTCCAATTTTCTTCACAGGTGTGATCTTCTTATTTCTCATGACAAGGTTCAACTCTCCATGCCTCAGATTGCTACATTCCTTTAGCCCCTGCAATACAGAGCAAATGTGAGTACCACATCCTGTGTCGAGGATCCACAAATTAGTGTAAGGTCACCTACCTACGGATCCAATCTTGACTCGACACCGTCCAACGAGTGCAGAATCCTCGATAGCGGCTTAACGGATTGATCACAAACACGAAACACGGAGACACACACGATGATAGACGTAACAACAGACGTTCCGACACATGATTCTCTCCAAGAACACTCTGAAATCTCTCTGCAAGTTCGTAATCGCCCCAATACTAATTTCTGTCAAAGATACTTAATCAAAACTGATTAAACCTTAATTACTGACATTAGATTCGAACTTGCCATGGACAATGTAACATCCACAAATTTAAATTATTGTATTTGAAGATTATTAGTTTAAATTTGTAATTTAAGTTGGATTATGAAAGTTGGATTGCATTTTGGATTAATTATAAAAGTTGGTTGTTTTATTCAGAAATTGATAATCTAAATTTATTAAGATAATATAAATATTATTAAGTGGTTGAGATGATAAAATAAAGATTGAATCTGTATTTAATGGAATTTAAGAATTTGGTTGCTGTTTTAAGGAATTAATAAATTTTAAAATTTCTAGTTTTAATTATTAAGATGAAATAAAGATGGAAATCTTTATTTAATAAAAATTAGATAAGTTGAGGGACTAGAAGTGCTAAAGATTTAAAATGGGAATAAAAGACATAAGCCTTTCATTTTTAGCACCTTCATCTCTCTCTCTTTACCTTCTCTCTGAAAGAAAGAAAATCACGGTTCTTTCATTTTCAAATCAAGAATCGAAGAAAACATCAAATTAGCTGAAAATTCGGATACAAGTTGCTTAGAAGGAACTATTACTGCTGCAACAAACGATTTAAGGTAAATATCTCTCAAAATTTCAAATTTAAGAGTTTATAGTTCGGTTTTGGATGAAAACCGAATCTGAGAATTTGGTTCAAAAATATTGATGCATGTTGTAAATTATTGTGGGTTTGTGTAAATCTAGTGTTATAGAAGTTATGTACAAAATTTCAGGACTTGATTTCAGCTACAAATATGATTTTAGGAGTTAAAATTGTGGGTTCTGTGTGTTTTTGCATAGTAGTGAAATCTTGAATATGGGTACCGAAAAGGTTTCGGTATTAACCTCTACCGAAACCCACATAGTAGTGAAACTTAGTACCAAAACACTAAGGTTTCGGTACATGGTACTGAAACCATACTACTGAAACCTTATAGTACCGAAACATTATATGTACCGAGACCATTGCTTGGATACCGAAACTCTCAAGGTTTCGGTAATGTACCGAAACTCACACCCAAGTACCGAAACCTTGGGGTACCAAAACCCACTACTGAGACTTTTTAGTGAAACCTTTGCTGGTGAAACTTTTTAGTGAAACCTTTTATGGTGAAACTTTTTAGTGAAATCTTTGATGGTGAAACTTTTTAGTGAAACCTTGATGGTGAAAATTTTTAGTTAAACCATTGATAGTGAAACTTTTTAGTGAAACCTTGATGGTGAAAATTTTTAGTGAAACCTTTGATAGTGAAACTTTTTAGTGAAACCTTGATGGTGAAACTTTTTAGTGAAACCTTTTTAGTGAAACCTTTGATGGTGATACTATCACAACATGTGCTGAAACCCACCCCAATATACCGAAACTATAAATGGTGATTACCGAAACCTTTGAAAGTTTGGGTATTCCCCTTTTTATTTTCATTGAAAAAGAGACCATAATATATATATATATATATATATATATATATATATATATATATATATATATATATATATATATATATATATATATATATATGTATATATATAAAGGAATATATGTATATATATATATATGTATGTATATATATGTATGTATATATAAAGGAATATATATATAAGTGTATATATATAGTCCTCTCGGTTGGGGTTTGATTAGAGAAAATAAAATGGAACGGGTCAGACATTCTTTAATTCAGATATATTTTGGACATTTGTGGCAATCTCAAATATTTGAGTTTAAAAGTACAAACTTCAGATATAATTTCGACGGGTTAACACGATAATTTGTGAAACTTGGTGAGACTCATTATTAAACGAGAGATTGATGGTATTAATAAAGAGGATTAATTGGGCTTTATAAAACCATCAAGAAAGAGGATTGAATATGAGTTTCGGATGACGGTTCCGAGTGATGTAACACTTTAATATTGTTATATCATGATGGAAATTGTTACCGAACATATGTATGATATGTTTTATTTATGGAAATCTAGCAGGTCCCTTGTGGTGTTGTTTAACCCACAGTGGGGTACTTTGTGATCCGGTTGAAAGCCCAAGAAGAAATAAAATTGATTAAAGTTTAACTAACACACCCACTTTGAGTACATATGATTTCGCATGTTTATATCTGCTTTATGTTAGCTATTGCCTGCTGAGACGTGTTGCTTCATTATCGTTTGGAATTCTACTAACTTGCGTAGATTTAGATGCACATTCATACTTGTTGCATATCCGTTCTTTTGTTGTGCATCTATCGATGGACCGGGGGGTCGCATCTTTTACTCCGATGTTACTGCGCTATATGATCCGGAGTTGATCCCTTCGAGGTTCTGGTAGGCAGTAAGTCATCCTCGATGTTATGTCTGTCTCAGATGGTTGGGTTATATACCGAGCTTTGGGCTCGTAGGAGCGACGGCTCATGTGCGTCGTACTTTGCGTACGTGGAGAGTGCACGACGTGTGTCGTCGGTGTACTCTTGTGGGCTTCATAAGGATTTATAAAATGCATAAATCTGTGTATTCACTAAGCATTCGTTTATCCCTCAGTTGTTTAATTTTTATAGGAAAAGGGAATTCCGCTGCTGGACCTTCTAGTTAGGTCATTTGTGAAGTCTTGGAAGATTTGATACTACGCAATCGGTAATTGTGCTATGGGACCAATGTTGTAATATGTTTGGGATGATTGTAATAAAGTTTGAGTATGTAGATTTAGACTTGAAACCTTGTAGCACCATAGGGTGTTTTAAACAGTTGTATTATTTTATTTGTGTACTTTAATGCTTCCGCACTTTAATTAAGCTTTCAGATCATTATGTAATAATTTATATGGCGATTAATCCTGGGTGTATTTTTAATGGTGGTTAATGTGGCAAGGGTGTCACACGAGATGGTATCAGAGTAGTAGTTTGAGATTCAAGTGTCCGTGAGGTCTTCGTCTCAAACATTAAGTGATGATATGTAGTGATTTTAAATAATGATCTGAACTAAGATAGGTTACCATCTAGTAATCATAAGACAATGACTATCATAAGGGAAATTTGGGTGGTGTCTTTAAATAAATGACATGTTACTAAACAAGTTATATGTTTTATATTTCAGAACATGTCTGGAGGAGGAATGACACCCGAAGAAACAAGGGAGATGATGCTAGCCATGATGGCTGAGCAGAATAAGATGATTCAAGATCAGTTTCGGGCTCGAGATGAGGCCGAAGCTAAGAGAAGAGAAGACAAGAGGAAAAATAAGGAAAAAGAGGGCAACAATGATGAACAAGATGACAACACTGGGTCATCTAATAAGCCCAAAGGTTGTCGATTCTAGGATTTTAAGGGAAATGGTATTGTAGAATTTAATGGACTCGGTGATGCTGTTGCCGCATTAGAATGGATAACAGCAACCCAACGGACATTCCGAATCAGCGATTGTGCTGAGAAGGACATGGTTCGGTATGCTACTGCTATGTTCACAAAAGATGCAATTATGTGGTGGAACTCTATGGTGAATGTTTTGACATTGGAGAAGGTTTCTGTAATGAATTGGGCTGAGTTTACTGACTTATTCACTCAGCAGTACTGTCCGGTTGATGAGCACCGAAGACTGGAGGCAAAGTTTATGGCATTGATGCAGGGGACTAAGACTGTGTCCCAGTATGCTGTTGAATTCACGAGGCTAAGTTTGTTTGCGCCTCATCAAGTAGATACTGAAGAAAGGAAAGTAACCAGGTTCGAGGCTGGTTTGGATATAGAGATCAGAAGAGTTACGAGCAACGTGCGCTACACTACTTTTGCTGGCTTACTTGAGGCCGCCAGAAATTTAGAACAAATTCTGACCATGTCGGGTTACACAATTGGGTCTGCTGCTGCTGCTACTAACCCAACACAACCGTCACCGCCGAAGCGCCAGCGTGAGGCGGGATACTCGGGATCTTCTCGCTCATCACAGTATTTGCCACAGCAGTCTTATCGCCGGTCATCTGGGTCTTCTGGTCGTGCTCGTGCCTACTCCATCAACACCGAGCCGTGATATTGTAATAAGTGTCACCTGGAACACTTCGACAAGTGCACTAATGGACGCGCTTGCTTTTGTTGTGGAGAGTTGGGTCATTTTCAGAATGAGTGCCCAAGGAAAGGTGATGCTTGCCATAAGTGTGGTGTATGGGGGCATTACAGTAGGAATTGCAGAAAGAATGATCCAGTTGCTGCTGCTCCATCTTCGACCCGATCATCAGGGGGATCTAGTGGTGGTTCAGTCAACCGCCGGAACCAGCCACAAAGTGCACCGGCTCGTGCTTTTCAGATAACGGCAGAGGAAGCGAGGGAAAACCTGGAGGTAGTTACTGGTATGTTTAACGTAAATTCTATGCCAGCATGAGTTTTATTTGGATCGGGTGCAAATCGTTCGTCTGTTTCCACTGTTTTTGCACAAAGACTTTCCATGCCTCTGTCAAAGTTATCTGATATACTTGATATAGAAGCTGCTAGCAACACTCTAGTCAAAGTATATCATGTATATTGCAACTGCACTTTAGTGATTGAAAGTGTAGTCTTAAATTTGGACTTGATTCCGATAGCATTCGGTGAGTTTGATATGATAGTTGGAATGGACTGGCTGATAGAGAATGAAGCTCATATAGTGTGCAAGAAGCGTATGATAAGGATAACTACTCCGGAGGGGCGTGAGATCTGTATATACGGGGATAGGAGAAGCGGGGATCTGTGTTTGTTAACCATTGCAAAAGCCCAAAAGCTTGTTGCAAAGGGTTGTGAGTCCTATTTGGCATACGCTATTGATGCCAAAGCTGAGAAGAAGACCTTGGCCGACGTGCCTGTTGTATCACAATTCCCGGATGTGTTTCCGGAAGACTTGTCTGGCGTGCCGCCTGAGAGACAAGTGGAGTTTCGAATTGACTTGATCCCTGGATCTGCACCGGTAGCTCGTTCTCCGTATCGCCTGGCTCCTACCGAGATGCAAGAGATGATGAAACAACTCCAGGAGTTGCTGGATAAGGGCTTCATTCGGCCGAGTTCGTCTTCGTGCGGCGCTCCGGTACTGTTTGTTATGAAGAAGGATGTCACGATGAGAATGTGCATTGACTACAGGGAGCTGAATAAGTTGACAATTAAGAACAAGTATCCGCTGCCGAGGATAGATGACTTGTTTGATCACCTACATGGGGCAAGTGTATTTTCTTAAATCGACTTGAGGTCGGGATACCATCAGTTGAAAGTAAGAGAAGAAGATGTACCGAAGATAGCTTTCAGAACACGGTATGGGCATTACGAGTTTCTGGTCATGCCTTTTGGGTTAACCAATGCCCCGGCTGTATTTATGGATTTGATGAATAGAGTTTGTAGACCGATGTTAGATAAATTGATAATTGTGTTTATTGACGAAATGTTGGTATATTCCAAGTCTGAGGCTGAGCACGCTGATCACCTAAAAGAAATATTGGAACTGTTGAGAAAAAAAAGTTGTATGCAAAAATCTCAAAATGTGAGTTCTGGCTACAACAGATTCAATTTCTTGGACTTGTTATTTCGGGAGCTAGGATTTCTGTAGATCTAGCTAAGATCGAAGCTATATAGAATTGGGAGCCGCCTCATTCAGTTACAAAAGTTAGAAGTTTTCTTGGGTTGGCGGGCTACTATCAGAGGTTTATAAAGGATTTTTCTAAGATTGCAGTTCCTTTGACTTCATTAACGAAGAAGAATGCACCGTTTGTATGAGAAACTGTGCAGCACGAGGCTTTTGAGATCTTGAAGAAGACGCTAAGTGAAGCGCCGATACTTACCCTACCAGAGGGTAATGAGGATTTTGTATTATACACGGACGCATCGAGATTGGGGTTGGGCGCTATACTGATACAGCGAGGAAAGGTAATTGCTTATGCCTCGAGACAACTTAAGCAGCATGAGAAGAATTAGTCAACTCATGATCTTGAGTTTACAGTTGTCACTTTTGCACTGAAATTGTGGAGACATTATTTGTATGGAACTAAGTGTCAACTCTATACAGATCATAAGAGTTTGAAGTATATCTTCAGTTAGAAGGAGCTTAATATGAGGCAGAGACGTTCGATGGAACTTATAAAGGATTATGATTGTGAAATCCTTTATCATCCTGGTAAGGCTAACGTGGTAGCCGATGCTTTTAGTCGCAAAGCTTACTTTAAGGATTGTTGTTACGTGATGACATCCACGATGTTAACCTCCACTATCATTGATGATGTAAAAGCCGCTTAGGAGGAAGCGTTGAAGGAAGAAAATGTTGGTGCTGAGGACATTAGGGTACATATTAAGAATATGGAAACAAGCGAGTCGGGATTGAAAGGAATTGATGGAAGGATCTGGGTGCCAAAGTTTGGTGGTATGAGAAAGGTGATCATCAAAGAGGCACATCAATCTAAGTTTTCTGTACATCCCGGGAGCCCAAAGATGTACAATGAACTTAAAGCAGACTTTTGGTGGCCCGGATGAAAGAAAGACATAGGTCAGTATGTGGAGAGATGCAGGACTTGCCGGCTTGTGAAAGCCGAACACCAGCAACCATATGGCAGTCTGCAACCGCTTCCCATTCTGGAATGTAAGTAGGAACACATAACTATGGACTTTGTTACGAAACTGCCGAAGACTAGGCGTCAACATGATGCAGTTTGGGTGATAGTTGATAGATTGACCAACTCAGTACACTTTATTCCGATAAGAGAGAGTTATTCTTCAGAAAAGTTAGCACAGATTTATATGGACGAGATTGTTACTAGACATGGAGTGCCTAAGTCTATTGTATCGGATCGGGATAGCCGATTTACTTCGAACTTCTGGTCGGCTTTACAGGAAGGATTGGGTACGAGGATTACTATGAGTACAGCTTACCATCCGCAAACCGATTGTCAAAGTGAAAGGACTATTCTGACACATGAAGATATGATGAGATCATGTGTATTGGATCTCGGTGGCAATTGGGATGATCATTTGCCGCTAATAGAATTTTCTTACAATAATAGTTACCACGCGATGATCAAGAAAGCGCCGTTTGAGGCTCTCTATGGGAGAAGATGTAGAACTCCTACATGCTGGAGAGAAACTGGAGAAATGCCGATTGCTGGGCCAGCATTGTTACAAGAGACAAACGAGAAAATACAGCTGATTAGACAGAATATGAAAGCGGCTCACGACCGTCAGAAAAGTTATTACGATAGGAGGCACAAACCAATCAGCTTTGAGGTGAACGATTGGGTTTATTTGAATGTATCACGTATGAGAGGTGTTACACGTTTTGCTAAAAGAGGAAAGTAAGCCCCGATATTTGTTGGGCCGTTCAAGATTTCAGAGAAAGTGGGTAACCAGTCATACCGTTTGGAATTGCCTGAAGAGATGTCGGGCATACATCCGGTGTTTCATGTTGGGAATCTTAGGAAGTCTTTTACTACTGGCAACGAGGATTGGGCCGAGCACACTGAGCTGCAATTCGATGAAAGGCTCCGATATGTGGAAGAGCCAGAGTGTGCGTTAGATACCAAAGTAAAGAAGTTACGAAGTAAAGAGATTGAGATGGTGCTTATACGTTGTAAGCATCATTAAGGGGCAAATCATACTTGGAAGACTAAGTCTGAAATGTTGAAGAAGTATCCGCAACTGTTTGAAGCCAAGTAACTTCGAGGACGAAGTTTGAGCGTGGTGGAGCCCATGCTGTAACATCCTCAAATTTAAATTATTGTATTTGAAGATTATTAGTTTAAATTGGTAATTTAAGTTGAATTATGACAGTTGGATTGCATTTTGGATTAATTATAAAAGTTGGTTGTTTTATTCGGAAATTGATAATCTAAATTTATTAAGATAATATAAATATTATTAAGTGGTTGAGATGATAAAATAAAGATTGAATTTGTATTTAATGGAATTTAAGAATTTGGTTGCTATTTTAAGGAATTAAGAAATATTTTAAAATTTCTAGTTTTAATTATTAAGATGAAATAAAGATGGAAATCTTTATTTAATAAAAATTAGATAACTTGAGGGACTAGAAGTGCCAAAAGATTTAAAATGGTAATAAAAGACCTAAGCCTTTCATTGTTAGCACCTTCATCTCTCTCTCTCTCTCTACCTTCTCTCCAAAAGAAAGAAAATCATGGTTCTTTCATCTTCAAATCATGAATCAAAGAAAACATCAAATTAGAGGCTGAAAACTCGGATACAAGTTGCTTAGAAGGTATTATTACTGCTGCAACAAACGATTTAAGGTAAATATCTCTCAAAATTTTGAATCTAAGAGTTTATGGTTCGGTTTTGGATGAAAACCGAATTTGAGAATTTGGTTCAAAAATGTTAATGCATGTTGTAAATTATTGTGGGTTTGTGTAAATCTAGTGTTATAGAAGTTATGTACAAAATTTCAGGACTTGATTTCAGCTACAAATATGATTTTAGGAGTTAAAATCGTGGGTTCTGAGTGTTTTTGCATAGTACTGAAACCTTGAATATGGGTACTGAAACCTTACCGAAACCTTTAAGGTTTCGTTATTAACCTCTACCGAAACCGACATAATAGTGAAACTTTGTACCGAAACTCTAAGGTTTCGGTACATGGTACAGAATCCAAACTACTGAAACCTTATAGTACCGAAACTTTATATGTACCGAGACCATTGCTTGGATACTGAAACTCTCAAGGTTTCGTTAATGTACCGAAACTCACACCCATGTACCGAAACGTTGGGGTACCAAAACCCACTACTGAAACTTTTTAGTGAAACCTTTGATGGTGAAACTTTTTAATGAAACCATGATGGTGAAAATTTTTAGTGAAACCTTGATGTTGAAAATTTTTAGTGAAACCTTTGATAGTGAAACTTTTTAGTGAAACCTTGATGGTGAAACTTTTTAGTGAAACCTTTGATAGTGAAACTTTTTAGTGAAACCTTTGATGGTGAAACTATCACAACATGTGCTGAAACCCACCCCAATATACCGAAACTATAAATGGTGATTGCCGAAACCTTTCAAAGTTTCGATATTCCCCTTTTTATTTTCATTGAAAGAGAGACAATAATATATATATATATATATATATATATATATATATATATATATATATATATATATATATATATATATATATATATATATATGGACATTTTTGGCAATCTCAAATATTGGAGATTAAAAGTACAAACTTCAGATGTAATTTCGACGAGTTAACACGATAATTTGTGAAACTTGGCGAGAGTCATTATTAAACGAGAGATTGATGGTATTAATAAAAGAGATTAATTAGGCATAATAAAACCATCAAGAAAGAGGATTGAATATGAGTTTCGGATGACGGTTCCGACTGTTGTAACACTTTAATATTGTTAAATCATGATGGAAATTCTTACCGAACATATGTATGATATGTTTTATTTATGGAAATGTAACAGGTCCCTTGTGGTGTTGTTTAACCCACAGTGGGGTACTTTGAGATCCGGTTGAAATCCCGAGGAGAAATAAAATTGATTCAAGTTTAACTAACGCACCCACTGTGAGTACATATGATTTCACATGTTTATATCTGCTTTATGTTAGCTATTGCCTGCTGAGACATGTTGCTTCATTATCGTTTGGAATTTTACTAACTTGCGTAGATTTAGATGCACATTCATACTTGTTGCATGTCCGTTCTATTGTTATGCATCTATCGATGGACCGGCGAGTCGCATCTGTTACTCCGATGTTACTGCGCTATATGACACGGAGCTGATCCCTCCGAGGTTCTGGTAGGCAGTAAGTCATCCCCGATGTTATGTCTATCTCAGATGGTTGGGTTATATACCGAGCTTTGGGCTCGTAGGAGCGACGACTCATGTGCGTCGTACTTTGTGTACGTTGAGAGTGCACGCCGTGTGTCGTCGATGTACTCTTGTGGGCTTCATAATGATTTATAAAATGCGTAAATCGGTGTATTCACTAAGCATTCGCTTATCCTTCAGTTGTTTAATTTTTACAGGAAAAGGGAAATCCGCTGCTGGAGCTTCTAGTTAGGTCGTTTGTGAAGTCTTGGAAGATTTGATACTACGCAATCGGTAATTGTGCTATGGGACCAATGTTGTAATATGTTTGGGATGATTGTATTAAAGTTTGAGTATGTAGATTTAGACTTGAAACCTTGTAGCACCGTAGGGTGTTTTAAACAGTTGTATTATTTTATTTATGTACTTTAATGCTTCCGCACTTTAATTAAGCTTTCAGATCATTAGGTAATAATTTATGTGGCGATTAAACCTGGGTGTATTTTTAATGGTGGTTAATGTGGCAAGGGTGTCACAGACAAGTTCGTGAGACAAGTTCGAGAAGGCCCAAGCCCACGAACTTGTCCACCGTAAGTTCGAAACAGGGCTTAAAACTTGTCTTTGAACTTGTTCTAGAACTTATGTTTTAACTTATGTTTGAACTTAAGTAAAACGTCAATCATTAACAAGTTCAAAACATATAAACAATCAATATCAAAACATATATCCAAACATATATCAAACATGTATTAATGTGCAATTACGAACACTTGGACTATTACAAAATATCATCTACACTTAGACTGTAATCGTCACACAGGATGCACTAACGGACTCTCCCTTGACGATAGCTTCTAACTAGATATACATTTTGCCTAAGTACTAGGTCTATTCAAACTACTACCTGCATATAATCCTTGCTCTATACAAACCCTTACTACCTTTTGGGACTTCCTGCCTTCAGATCTCCAGCCTTCATGAAAGAAAATGGGCTGATCATGAAGCTTTTTCAGGTAATCCTTGGATAGATTAATTAGATGTAGTGGATCGTATACTTTCAAAATTATCTTCTCTTCTTGAGCCTCCATAACCGCTTCAGCTGTTTCGTTGTCTACGAACCACCACTTCATGTTTGCAAGTACATCCTGTGGCATATACTTTATTGGAACTTTCTTCAAGCATCAGAATGGTTTGTAAACCATCTTAGCCCAAGGTTTACCAGTATGAGGATCTATTCTTGTCTCGTCCTCTACTCTCTTGCCTGACCTTGGTTTTAGCCTTTTAAACTTTCCAGATAGACCCTCCCTTCTGATAATCTTAGCAATCACTTCAGCATAGGGGTCGTCTCCAAGGTTTATAAGCTCTTTCCAGGCCAACTCCTTCACCTCACATTTGGGCAATGTATTAAAGACTTTTAAGGTTTCCCTCAGATACTGAAGCCCATATCTTCTTTTAAGTACAAAAAGCTGCAATTCCCTGTCGAAGAACCAGCTAAGAATACCTCCTGACAGCTTTCCTGGATTTGGCAATCAAATTTTCTTCTTTATAGCTATCTCAGTCTTTTTCTCTTCCTTTCTAAACCATAACCTCATCATCTCTTCTTTTGATTATTCCCTTTCAGTTGGATCAGATTCGGATTCTTCTATAGATGCCAAGTTAAGCTCATCTAAGTCTATGAAATTTTGATCATCATTTACATATTGTTCAGTGACAGGCTGCTTCGGGATCAACACCTCATCAACATCATCATCCTCATCCTCTATAACTTCATCATCTGATTTCCAGTCCACAACTTCTTCTAAGATGAATTCCCCTTCCTAAAGATATTCTTGATCAAATCCGAACTCGTCTTCATCATCAAGATCTATTAACGCCTCCATAATCTCATGCTCAACATCTTTTGAAGCTGCAACTCCTCCCATACTTGACGAACTAGGCTCCCCCTGAATGATTGCTTGCTGAGCAGTCTTTTGGGAAAGATCTGCTAGCTCACCTTCTTTTTGAGCATCTGGATCATCGCCTTCCTCATCGTCTCTCCTAACTCTCCTCAACTGATCATCCTTGTTGATCACCCACAGTTGTTTTTAACTCGACATTCTCTTGATCCAATCGAGCATTGTGCTGCTGCAACTCTTTTACAGCCTGAGAGAGTTGGAATATTTGGACTGTTTTGAAGTCCACTTTTCCAATCAACTCTGTGAACTACTGATTCTCTATGAATGAAGTCGAGGTAGATAGTATGGAGGCGGATATAGACGGAGCAGCCGGTAACACAGTTGGAGAAGCAGAAGTGGATGGAGCTCCCTGCATGAATCTATGCCTTTTCGCCCTATGCCTAGGAACGAGAGGAACTTCTTCTTCTTCTTAAACTTCAGACTCATCGGTCTCTTCATTAATAAGTGTCGGCCTTGTCGTTCTCCTCCTGCTAACAACTAGCCTCGATCCATATCTGCCAATTGTGACTCGGAGGCGGTCTCTACGTGACCTTCTGCCTCCTTCTGTTCCCTTGCACATTCTTCTTAAGCCTGGACCTCTGTGTCCATAAACTCAGCATCAGTGGGCTGATATTCATCAATCTCCTTAAAATGTCATGGAAATCAGCTGTAGGCTCTAAAACGAACCAGTTGTTCAGCAATATTTTGCTCAGCAGCTGTTCCTTGAGCCCAAATTTCCTCCAGAGTTTGCTCCCTCTTGTCATATTGTGGAGCCGAACTCGATTGCCCAGCAGCTTCAGTGGCTGGCTGTGCGGGAAGCAGTTCTAGCAACCGGAGCTCTTCTAGCCGGTGCTCTTTGCCTTTGTTGTTGTTGTTGTTGCTGTTGCTGTTGCGGTGGGGCTTCACCAATCCAATCTTCACCATCTGAGGCAACACAATCTGGATCTATGACTGCACCAAACAGTGGTGCCACTTGGGGCCTGACCTGGTCAGCCCTTCTCGCATTATGGGTCTTGCAGTCTGCAAATATGCACTTATCGATCAAAGCCACGCCACTTTGATCAGGCAGTGGTGGAAAATTCGGCAAGAAATGGCGTATAATCATCATGGCGTAGCGGGGATACATCAAAAATCGTTCCCTGATCGGAGCTGTGATCTTGTGCACAAACTGTCCAAAAAACATCTCAGAAAAACTGAACTTCTTGTTGTACACCAACACAATCAACGAAGATTGCAATTTAGACACCATAGTGTCAAAACATGCCTTCTTAGGCGTGAAACATACCATTATAACATGAACTAGGTATCTCCATTGTTCAATCAGCCCACTTTTAACATATGACGCCTTCGTTATATCTTGGGCATACCCATCCTCAAAAATGAAGCTTGCCGAATGGGTAATGGAAAATCTATAGGGCCTGCTTCTTGTTCCTCAGTGCCCAGCTATAGAATCTGCATCAACATGTTAGCCAAAAACACTATTGGTTGACCGCCTATTCTTGTTCTCAGCACTGTAGGTGTAACCGAGCAGTCTACTTGAAGATGCTCCCAGAATTGTCGCACATACGTCAAGGTAATTTATAGATTGTGGGTGAGAGCATATGAGACTCGAGACTGCGTCAGGAATTCAATCATCTGACGATAAGGCTATGCCTCTGGTAATTGAAGATCCACGGCCATGACCATGTTATGCTTATTATAAAAAGCTCGAACACCCATATCTGCACACAAAATCATCAAACACAATTTAGAAATTAAAATTTAAAAAAATGGAATTTGTAATATTCGAATTTGCATAACTTCGAACTTGATTAAGTTCGAAGTCCAACAAAATCGAATTTGCACAAATTCGATATTGTTAATATGCATTCGAACTTAAATAAATTCGAGACATATATTCGAACTTGACTGACTTCGAACTTATAGATATTTCAATAAGTTCGAACTTTCTGATAAGTTCGAACCTGAAAAACAAGTTCGAAGTCGGTCACATTCAACTTAAATACTAAGATTTTAACCCCATTTGACTTAATCAACCGTATAATTTAGTCCTATTGGGTTCTAATCGAAGTTATTTATCATTTATTTGAAGTTTTATCTTTTGAAACTCGTGATTTTAAACCAAGTTGTTTCAAATAACATAACTATCAAAATAGGTCGATTTTTGCCACAATAAAGTCCTAAACTACACTTACTTAGTATTATGATGATAAGAATACTCTAGTATAAGTGTATGTTCGAGAAACAAATGGAAAACTTCGAGGAATAGGACGAAATTTGAAATCGGTATGTTCGAGATCGCCTGAGCACAAGTTCGAGAACACAAATTCGATGGTAGGTGTCTTAAATGAAGTATTGTTGACCTACTTATATTATATACCTTCGAACTTAGCATAAGTTCGAACTTCCTGAAAAATTCGAAAGTAACTTCGAATATTTCTAGATTTCGAACTTGAGTGAAAATTTTGAAAATTCTTGAATAAAATCCAACCTTTTTCAATTTTTTCCTGTAATGGAATTTTACAAACTTTGCAAGATCATTCACACTAAGCAACAAATTTTCACGCAAAATTTTGTTTCTTCAACCAAAAATGCATCCTAGTAACTTGGACCTTTATTCTACTTAAAATAAAATAAAATGAAATGAAATAAAATAAAATAAGATAAAGTAAGAATAAAACATAAACTACTCAAAAGTACTTTAAAAATTACAACCTATACTAACAAAATATTTTTGCGAGAAAGTCAAAGAGGGTTCAATCAGATAGCGATGTCAAACACACTTTCTGTATTACACTTTCACACGTAGGAATTTTTATTCCATTGGTTGTTTATCGTGATATACATTCCAAGTCGATTGTCGGTATAATTTTCCCTTTAAACATTTAACACTTTGGAAATTCCCTTGGCCTTTTTATTTATCAAGACACAACCTTACGTGTCCCATACTTAGATATACTTTTATGATCAAGGCAGACACACAATGATTATAACTTTTCGGTATTACAAATTTTCTTTAAAAGGAAAACGTCAGACACAGTTCTGTATTTACATACAACAGAGTGTCTTAGTTTGTCTTAGAGTTCCTTTTAAGTTAGCAAGACAAATGTGACAAGTCTGTACTTACGTACAACAAAGCGACTTATTTTGCTAACTTGAGTCAAAACAGAGGTGACAGGTCTGTACTCACGTACAACAAAGCGACTTATTTTGACTCCCTCTTCTTTATCAAAAATATTTCTTTTCTTTTCTTTAAGATGTATGTTGATGTTGGTATACATATCCCCCAGGAAATTTGCATACCTCATTTAGAATCATTGTCTTTATGTCTCTAACATAGAAATTAAGACCATTTGATCATATATCTAAGTTAGTTACACATATGACTTTTTCTTGATTATTTTATTAGCTGTAAAAATTTCCTTTGTGTATTATGCCTACCAACACATCAAACAAGAAAGTGTATATCACTTAGAATTTAAGGTGCATTATGTGTGAAAGCTTAACACTTTGAGTTTGTTTAGACTGTGCTAATTTTCGTCACTTTGAACCTCTGATACTAAGACTTATCTCATTTTTCAAAATTCTCTTTTTTTAAAAATTTTTAATGATTTTCTCTCTTTTTTCTTTTGTTTTTCATTTTTAAGAAAAGATAATAAACTAACTTACTAAGTTACTATAAATTGAAAGAAAATCTACTAAGCTACTAGCTTACTATAAAAGAAAAGAAAATCTACTAGGTCAAGTTACTCTAGATTACGCATACCATTTAGTTCAACTAACAACTCTAAGCATGACTTATCAAAAGCTTTAGTAAATAAATCTGTGTTATTATCTTCCATTGCCACTTTTACAAGTTTTATTAAATTCTTTTCAGCACAATCACGTATGAAATTATGTCTTATGTCTATGTGCTTTGTTTTACTGTGTTTAACTGGATTATTAGTTATAGCAATTGTAGACTGATTATCTATCCTAATGAGAGTATGAGTGTAAGTGAAACCGTAGTCCCGCAATTGTTTTTGTATCCACAAAATCTGTGAAAAGCAACTACCAGCAGCTACATATTGGGTCTCGCACGTTGACACGGCTACCGAAGTCTGTTTCTTGCAGTGCCAGGATACGAGCCTCCCACTAAGGAACTGACAACCTCCAGTTTTTGATTTCCGGTTCAAGCTGCAACCACCATAGTCAGAATTCGTGTATGCTTCAAATTCCAGATCACCATCATCGTGATACCAAAGTCCGAGCTTCGGAAGAATGATCTTGAAGTTACAACTTTCAAATCAGAATGATTCGAGAGTTATGACTTTCGAATGGAACCAGAAAGTCTGACTAAGAATGATTCGAATATTATAAGTTTCGGATGCTAAGGATCAGAAAATTTTAACTTTTGATTGTAAGAGTAAGAAACACTTAGTCAAAATTTTCAAGTCTACTTTTTGAGTCAAAAAAGATTAGAAAGTTACAACTTTTTAATGTCAAATGATTCAAAAATTTAACTTAAAAAATTGGTTACAATGGTTCCACAAAATCTATATCAAATCTTATACGAATTGATTGCGAAAACAGAATGATGTTCACCCGAATGAATATAGTATCAAACGAATTTTCACAACCAACCACTTGGAATCAATCTTTTATTTTAAACAACAAAATTCAGTTAACCCAGAACATTTATAAAAATGGATCCCATGATTTAAAAAAAAAAAAAATTGAATTCAAAGTTTATTCAAAATCTACATCAAATCATTTACGAATTGATTGTAAAAACAGAATGTTGTTCACCCGAAAGAATTATAGTATCAAACGAATTTTCACAACCAACCGTTTAGAACTAAATTTTCATTTTAAATACAAAAATTCAATGAACACAATAAACACGTAGAACCAAAAAAACTTGAACCAAAAGTTCCAAAAAATGGAACTATGGGTTTCTTTAAAACTGGATCTGAGAGTTAAATAAAATTTGGAATCGGGGAAGTATGCATATAGGAACCCTGAGTTGTAAATAGATTGTATCCGAGAGTTTACCAAACAATAGCCAATCATTGACTAAAGCAAATTTAATCAAACATTGACCTGTTGAATTAATCTTCAACAAATATATATAGAGATAAATTGAACCACTGCACACCTAACCCTTCAATGTAAACTCAATTAAAATTCATGTGTGGAAAGAAATGTTGACCAAGTACAGGTGATGATTATCTCTTGAATGAACCAATTATGTGCTCCAACTAATGGAATTGAAATAACAAAAAAAAAAAAAAAAAAAAAAAAAAAAAAAAAAAAAAACTTCAGCCACGTAACTTGTCGAATTCAACTAATGCGTAAGTTAGACACTGATCCTTCTGGGATAAGTTTCAATGACACAACTTACAGACGGCTAATTGGTTCCTTACTCTAGCTTACGGCCAGTAGACCGGATATAATGTTTTCCATATCTCTTTGTGCTCTTTCAGGCCGACCTTAAAGAATCACACCTTACTGCGGCTAAACGCATTTTTCGTTATCTTAAAGGTTCACCCAAGCTTGGTCTATCGTATCCAAAGGGAACCATTTTCAATCTTACTGTTTTTTCCGATGCTGATTTTGCAAGTTGTTGCGCGGATCTCAAAAGCACATCTGGTGGAATACAGTTCTTAGGTGATAGACTAGTGAGATGCGATATCCGCTAAATTATAGAATGTTGTTCTCGACTTCCTAACAGACGGCACTGAGATACTTGAAGTTCGCTCCCTAAGCGGGTAGCAAGGACGACTATAGTTATAATAGATATTTTACACTAAACATACCATGCATCGGGTAAGACATTCATCAGAGTTGTTGGCGTGCATTGGGATATCGATATCGAGCTACTGCATATATGAACTGGGTCGCCTGGGTATAGAAGCTATGGGTTTACTGTGTATGGATCACTAGCCTTAGCCAGAGCATTATTTCTTCCAAAAAGCAAATATGTGTTTCTGCATCCACTGCTGGGGCTGAGTACATAGCAGTTGCCAGCTGCTGCTCTCAGTAACTAAGGATGAGGACACTATTACGTGATCATGGATTTTCTCTCATTAACATCCCAATATACTCCGATTCCCGAAGTGCGATTGTTATTTCCTTCAATCCCATGCAACACTCAACAACAAGGAACATAGATATCAGATATTACTTTTTTAAAGACCGTGTAGAAAAAGGGACAATAGAATTATATTTTGATGGCATTGAATTTCAATTTGCTGATATATTTACTAAGGCTTTAGACGAACATCATTTTCAGTTCTTAGTATGTCACATTGACATGTTGAATCCGCCCTCTAGTTGATTCTCAGACATTTCTTAAATAATTTTGTTTTATGTTATCCTCATCAGCTTCTTGATTTACGTAACGATTGTTTGTTAAACTCAAGGGACGTGCTACAAAATTATTTCATGTGTTCGTTTATCTATATTACGTCTTTAACTTTGGTGAAACTAATAAATGTTACGTTCAATGCTCGTTTTGAGTGGGAAGCTTAACTGTATCCAGGTTTGTCGGACTTTATTTACTTTATCGGGGTCATCGGTTTCTGAAAATAGGATAAATATTTATTTGAGGGGGAGTATTTCTTTTGCAACAAGTTTGCACAATATTTATTTAAATTTCAATTATAAGTGTGCACAATTGTAGGGGAGAAATGAAGAATTTATTTCAATCTTATTTACTCTTCTTTTTGTTTATTTATGTCCTAACTATTTGCTAAATCCAAAAAATACAAAAAGATTTTATTTTGGTTTTAATATGAATAACTCGAAAAAAACTCAAAAAGATTTTATTTCATTTTATTTTATTATATTCAATTTCTTATTATTCATTTATTTTTTTTCTGTTGTTTAAAGTTGCAAATATTCTGAAAACCACAAAAAGAGTTTCCATTGCTTTATTTTGTTTAAAACGCTGAAAAATACAAAAAAATTTTTTTTGTGTTCCAAGTTAAATTATTTTTATTTGTATTTATTTTTTCAATTATTCTTAATTTATTTTATTTTTATTATTATTTTGTTTACCTTTTATTTTTATTTCCATTATTTTTGGTTAATCAAATTTTTGTAAGAGTCATAAATTTGTTTAAATCTCATTTTCTTGTTGTTTTTGTTGTCGACTACTAAGCCCAACCCGACCCAATTTTTCCCTTATAAAAGGGCGGATCGGTCTCCCGTTTTAACATTTCTTCTTCCCCCATCTGCTTTGTCATCTGCTACACACTCAAAAACCTCATTTTTTGAGCTTTTTTCTCATGGATTCCTTCCTTTTATACCAAATCGCACATCACCTAGCACTTCTAACCTTTTATTTCAAGCCTTAACATGCATTTTCTGTGACTTCAATTTCTCGAATTTTTTAGGGTTTTTGCTTCTGTTTTTTTCAAATTTAGGTTAGATTTAAGTGTTTTCAGGAGTTTTTGTTCGTGTTAGGCACAAAAAGGCCTCAGTCAAACCTGCTCTACATCTTAGGGGGAGATTTTTAATCAAACCTGTTTGATGCAGTTCAAGGTATAATTTAAGGTTTGTTAATGCCTTATTGAAACCTGAGAAGAGATTTGCAATATAAGTCAAAGCTGTTTACCCTATTGCATTTGTTGCAACTAAGGCAGATTGCCCAAGCTGTTCTATTCTGCTGAACAGGCTGGACATAAACTATCTACGCTGCTCTATCTTGTTGAGTAGCTTGGACAAATTCGAAGTGTTCTGTTCTTTGTGAACAAGCTAAACACTTTATGGAATATGTTTCCATGTCCTCATGTATTGTTTTGGACTACAAGATTTGTTTACAAAGTCGAAGACAAAAGTGGAAAACAGAAGATGCAAAGTCTGCCTACGCTGTTCGGTTACATGAAGACAAACTGGATATTTGAAATGGGTGACAGACCATTTCTTATATCGAAATGGACTTAACAGAGGATGAAAGGTTCGAAGGACATTCCTCTTTTGCTTTGTCAGAACGTGCAGAAAAGTTGTTTTGTCTTTTAGGAAAGACATCCCAGTATCTCCTTGTCCAATGAGGAAGCTTCACTGAGATTCTCAGTGAGAGTATAAAATGAAGCTTCTAAGGAATGTGAGATAACCGAGAGTGAGAAATTCAGATCGTGCAAAGAAGTGTGTTTTCATTCATGCAAGTCTGCTTGAATAAAACAGAAATGTGTGTCCAAGCTGTTCTTATTCAAGCTGTCCATCTGTCTGTCTTGTAAACAGTGAGTTCATCTTAGTGAGTGAATTCATTCTACCTAGTCTGAGTGTGTCTTAGATTAGTTAAACATCTTTTGTATCTGACATCTCAGCTTGAACCATTCCGCAGTTCCAGCTTGTTTGTAATTAACACTTGTTAATAATATACACAAACATTGAGAAAAGTGTGTTGAATTTTAAACTGCTGTATTCACCCCCCCCCCCCCCCCCCTTTACAGCTTAGAGAAGCATACTAGGGAAATCTTTTGGGACCTATAACTGGTATTAGAGTAGATAGAGTGTGTGTTAAATCTAGATCTCTCATTCTCCCTATTTTCCCACGGACAACAGTGTTGCCAGCTCTTCTTCTTACTATGACAATGGTTCAATGCCAAAACCCCCAAGTTCAATCATGAGAACTTCTCTGGTTGGAAGTGCAGAATGATGCTCTACTTAGAGAATCTTGATGTACAACTGCCAGAGATAGTAATGGAAGGTCCCTATGTGCCAACATTTGTTACTACTATCACTTCTGCTGCTGAAGGAGCTGTTCCTGAAATCAAAACCTTTGAAAAGGAAAAAGCTCAATGGTCTGATGAAGACAAAAGGCTGATTGATGTGTTCATACATGTTAAGAAAATGAAGCCTGCAAAGGAGATGTGGGATACTTTGTGTACCGTCTATGATGGTCCCACTATCACACTGGATAACAGGATCAATAATCTTGTTAGACAGTATGAACTCTTCTTTGCAAAGCCAAATGGGTCTCTCACTAAAACCTATACAGGATTCACTACTCTAATCAATGATCTCAAAGCTGTTGGGATCACCAAGGACAACTTAACTCTGGTAAACAAGTTTTTGCACATTCTGCCTGAGGAATGGAATTATTTTTCTACTATCCTAAGAAACTCAGGCACCATAAAAGATATGGATCTTGTAAATCTGTATGGGACCTTACTAAATGATGAGCAGTCAAGGCAACAGAATAAAATGCTTTGGAGATCCAAAAGAGGTGTTGCCTTAGTGGTCAGCGTGAGACAACCTGCTGGATAGGTGTGCGATGGCTGAGGATGAAATGGAAGAATTGTCTGAGGAAGAAGACTGTGAAGATCTTACTGAATTAGATGATGAGCAAATGATTGCAATGCTTGTCAGAAAATTCAATAAGAAGAGGTTTGGTGGAAAAATGCTGCGGAAGAAGTCAGGTGCCATAAAAAAGAAAGCATTTGACAAAACTAAGGTTGAGTGCTTTAAATGTGGGAAAACAGGCCATATAGCTGCTGACTATGTGTCTAAAGCTGTTGGCTCATCATCCAAACCATACAAGACAAACTAGGACGATGGCTACAGGGTTAAGTACCTAATGTCCATGGCTAAGCTGAGGAAGTTGGAGGACTCAGTGGCTTCCAACAAGCAAAAGGGACTCATGGCTGAGACATGTGACTGGGAGGAATCTGATTCATCATCAGATGAAGAATATAACAATGTCTGATGGCCAACACTGATGTCCCATCAAAAAGTAACTTCAAACAAGACCTGGCTGAAACTAAGGCTCTCAGCAGCTTGGAGAACTGGAACCCAACAATGATGTATAAGGTACAAAATTTTATGCATTACAGTTCTGATGAAAAAGTTAAAATGATTGAATATTAGCTTGTTGATTTAAAAACTGCTATTGAGAAGCATAATGCTTTGCTGTCTGATATCTCCAAGCTAAAAAATGATCTTGAAAAAAAAAACTAGTAAACTGGACGGCTTCCATAAGTTGGAAACTGAACTTGATGAAATAAAACACATCAATTCCATTTTACTAGAAGAAAAGAGGGAGACAAACACAAAGCATGCCAAGCTTCAAAAGATTGTTGACTCTTGGTTCCAATCTGCACAAAAAGTCAATCATTGTATAAGTCAACAAATCCCTGTTCAAATACAAGCCTATCTTGGAGGGGATCTTAATAAAGCAGCTTCAATTGTTGAGAAAAATAATCTGGAAAAACACTTATCCACTCTTGGTGAGCTTCCAAGTACTTTCATTCAGAAAGTAAATGGTAAGCTAGTCTCAACAAATAGGTTTGTCAGGCCTCAAAACACTGACTGCTTGTGGTCAACCCTTAGAACCCCCATAGAGATACGACAGTCCTTAAGACTTGCCACTTATAATAAGCAATTAGCAAAAATTTCCCAAAGATCACCAGAGCTCTAACAAAACTGACCCGAAAAGACATTAAGTATGATTGGGGCAAGGATTAGGAGACATCATATCAGTTATTAAAGCATAATCTGTGCAGCGCGCTTATTTTATCCAAGAGAAGCAAGAAATTTGTAGATTACTGTGACGCGTTACATAATGTGTTGATATAGAAAGATATGGTAATAGCTTATACTTTATGAAAACTTAAGGTTTACTAGGTGAATTACACAACGCATGATCTAGATCTTGGAGCAGTAGTCTTTATCCTTAAGACTTGAAGACATTAGTTGTACGGTAACAAGTGTACTACACTCACAGACCATAAGAGCCTCCAACACATCTTGAACCCGAAAGAGTCGGATCTGAAGTAGTACCATTAGATGGAGCTAATAAGTGATTGCAACTGTGAAATTCATTATCACCTAAGGAAAACTAATTTGCTTGCAGATGCTCAGAGCCAAAAGGAACGAGCTAAGCTGTTAAGAGTACATGTGGATAAATAGTTTGGGATAAGGGCTAATAAAACTTTGATATTTCATGAATAGAATCTGATTACTCTGCTTAGTGGAATAAGAAAGCTGGCTATGGATGAAGGACAAAAATGAGCTATATGGGTGGCCTAACATGAAGGATGGCATTGCCACATATGTCAGCAAATTCCTAAGATGCTCCCAAGTTAAGACAAAACATCAGAACCATTTGGGTAATAGTCGACCGCCTAACAAAATCCGCGCATTCCTACCAATCAAGGAGAACAACAGGATGAATAAGATAGTCCAAACGTACCTCAAGGAAGTCGTCTCTGGACACGGAGTGCCTATTATAATCATTTCAGATACGGACAGCAGATCTACATCTAAGTTTTTGGCAATTATTGGATACAAACTTGGACATGAGAACCACATATCACCCCCAGACCGATGGTCAGAATAATAGAACGATTCAAACCCTAGCACACACATTAAGAGCCTGTGTGATGGATACCCAATTGCCTTAGGTGAATTATCATAATACAATAGCTATCACTCGAGTATTAAAGTTGCTCCGTTTGAGGCCCTTTACGGGCGAAAGTGTCGATCGTCGATTTGTTGGGAAGAAGTAGGAGATAGCCAAATCACTGGCGCTAAGATCATTCACGAAGCTACTGAAACGATAGTAGAGATGCGGAACTGACTAAAAGTTGTACGCGATTGTCAGAAAGTTATGCAGATGTTGGGAGAAAATCCCTTGAGTTCTAATTGGGAGAACGAGTGTGAGACCCATGATTTCTCAAAGGTCTCAAGTCTAGGCCCAGTAGCAACGCAATATCAATCATGAAACTAAGATAAAATTAACAGTTGCGGAATAAAAGTTAATTACAATCAGAGATAATTTTTAAGTAATAGGGGCAGACTTCTAGACTATTTCATCAAAGCACAAATGTAAACTAGCCCAAACCCCAAAGCTCTATCTTTAATCAAATACCAAGGTATTGGAACAGGTTCTATTGCACTTTAAGCTCTTTCAAGTCCTGACCTATGAACTAGGTCAAGCCAATCCTTTGCCTTTACCTGAAAAATAATGCAACAACGGGTAAGCTTAATTGCTTAGTGAGAATGTAGAATTTCACATTTAACATGCAATTTTTATGAACGCGGAAGCACATGCACTGCACTCGGCTCATGCACGACTCAGCTCTATATGCACTGCACTAGGCTCATGCACAGCTCAATCTCGAAGGGACATTGGCCAATTATGCTCTTTTGATGCGCGACTTTGCTCAGCTCCCAGTTATAAAACTGTTGTTGCTCTTGAGACTTTTAGACAATTTTATAAGGAATGCTCGGATGATGATAAATCCATACACACGCATCATTAGTGGGGATCAGCCACGTACTGGGCTAGCTACCAGTAAAAGCTCTATATGGATATCATCGGAATGCTAAGCTCTAGCTACCGTCTGTGCTTTCATCACGTAAATCAGCACATCATAAGCCTAACATTAACCCAACACTGAGCAATAGTGATGGTGCTAAGCTTAACAATCAAATGACTCGTCAAAGAATCGAATCTAGAAGAATAAATGCTCAGTTCTACAAATCATAGTAAATATACTATGATAATATATATCAATAAGCTCAAGATCAGAAAGTCAATAGAATCAGGATCATGCAACAAAAGTCTCAATTCACATAATATGCAGTTAAAGTGAAATCTACAACTCACAGTTACTGGTTATTTGTGATCTTTTAGTTTCTGGCTCTGGCTCTGTTGCTCACAATCTGTAGTGGATTTGAACCACAATCTGACTTATGTCAGACTTTCAGATGCTCGCCATCTTGTTGCTCAATCTGATATTTATTAGCTCTTATATCATCTGAATAATATATATTCAGTGTTCATTCAATTTAATATGCTCAATATTTTCTCGTTGGTCTTTTAATCTCACAATCTTATATCTTGATTATAAAATCATTATTTTCATTAGAATCTTTCTTTCATTTGTATTCTTTGTAAATTATATTCTTTAAAGATCAATGCATATGTTTTATCATTAAACTAATTATTTTGTCATTTCATGTGTTCTCTATGTGCTTTATTCAAGATATTAAATTTTAGGAAGTGGGGTTCAACTTTATGTATCAAATTCAAATCAATAGCTTCATCATATAGGTTAAAGTCGAAATGCAAGGGTTAAATTCGAAACCTTATTCGAATTTAACATCAAATTCGAACCCTAAACCACACTTGAGGCCATTACATTCGAATATATAAGCTAAACTCGATTACTAGGACTAAATTCGAACTATGATTCGATTTTAATGAACAATTTCGAATGCCACAAGATTAAATTCGAATTTATGGACTAGTTTCGAAGCCCCCTTTCGAATTTATAGTTAAATTCGAACACATATTCGAGTTTAACCACAAATCGAATTTGATCAATGTATTTCGAGTTTGTTCTTATTATTTTGAATTTGTTCATCTTTTATATCTTTAAAACACTCGTTTTAGGTCTAAAATCACCAAATATGTTTAAGTATTACTCCTAGATTCACTTATATTATACATAATCTAGTTAATAATCAAGTTATACTAGCTTAAACTCATAAAAATGCTAATTTCGAGTTTCTAACTTCAAAACCGAAAGATATAAAACTTAAAACGTAAATTCTTACCTCAAATTCGTGCGTAATCCTACATGCAACCGTATAATCTTGTAGTACTCTTCGTAATCTTCCCGATGACGTATAAATCTTGATAATCCGACGGTCGGTTCGGGAGAAAACTTAGAGAGATGTAGAGAGAGAGTAGACAGAGAAAGTCTAGAGAGAGAGTGTAGAGAGAGAGTATAAATCTGATTTTATGACTTAAATTTCCGTTTATATACTTTAACTAGTTACGTTTGCTACTTAATCCACTATTACATTCGTATCTTATATCTCTTTTATTTAATTATCTTAATAATTTATTAAGTCATAATTTAAATATATATATAATTTAATTAAATATTTCAAAACTTAATTAAATTATAACTCAAATAATGTAATAAAATTACGTTATTGGTTTGATAATCAGATAATTAGTTGGGCTAAAAGTTGGGTTGTTACAGAATGGGCTCCACCACGCACAACCTTCGTCCCCGAAGTTAGATATGTTCGAACAGACTTGGGCATATAGCTTTTATGATATTTCTTAATTCCCAAGACTGATGCGAACCTTTGTGGTGTTTCCACTGAACGAGCACCATCTGTATTTCATATCTTTTTATTTCTTTGAGATTCTCAAGTACAATAACTCAAATTTCTCTTTTCAGAGTTCATACTTGATTCAATATTTCACTGCCTGATCATTTTAGGAATTCTAACTTATTATTCATACTCTTAATATATGAGCTTTATGCCTTAATCAATTCAGATAATAACTCAATACATGAGTTAACTCATATATCTTTTTCATTCAGTCTTGAGTCAGTTATGGCTTTTAAATCTCTCATCTGTATTTTTGCAAAATCTTCATGGGCTAACTTATGCAATCACATAAGAGATTTTTAGGGCTTCTGATTATTAGTTATATATATTCACTTTGTGGGCTTTTGAGATTTAATTTTATATCTCATTCAACTCAGCTATCATCTCTATATATTAGTTAGCTCATATCTCTTTTCATTTGCTCTTGAAATAGATATAAAGCTTTTCGGGAGTCTGATATCTGTACTTTATGTTTCTTTTATTGATGATGTTTCAATCATCAGTCGGTTAACCGATTTCTGATTTGTGCTGACTTTTTATGAAGACTTATAATTTTCTTCGTTCTATTAAACAAATGGAATTAATTTTCCGGCGCAACAATCGGTGTCAACTCTTCGCGTAACGACTTCACCTCAACTACCTTGGTCTCAAACTGCGCTGCCATATCCGCCAAATCTTTTATGTAAGCAGTCTCTCGAGAAGCAAAATCGTCCAAGAAGATCGAGCGTTTAGAAGCCGAAAATGAGGGATTGAGGCAAAATGTTGAAATACTGCATCTTAAAGCTCGCCGAACAAAACAGAAGTTATAATCGATCACTTCTTCTTCGCAATGGTTTCAGCAGTTGATGGATATTTTAGGCAAGTCATATATGATCAAGAACTTGAAAAGATCATACGCTTTCGAATCTTCCAGCGAATAGGAATATTAACAACATGGAAAACAAATGCTATACAGAATCGAATTCCAAGGAAATGATTTTGATAGGAATCGACAATTTACTTAGGCTTTCTCGGTGTGATTCGTTAGACATAACGGCAGATTCTTGTTATTGAAGTCAGGTTTCGAGTTACCAGTGTTCCAAAACCGTCTCCACGACCATTTTCATCATCTTCTACTTTATCATCATCGCCTTCCTCTATTAGTTCATTGTGCAATTCGGTCAAGAGGGTTTTGACAAAGCTATAACCTTTGATTCTGTTTAATTATATGTATAGACTTATGTTTTGACTTTTCATTGATGAATCTCTGAATTTAAGATCACTTTATTCTTTTAACGGAAGCTTTTATTTTATGTGCAGTTAGGTAGAATAAATATTCTATATTGGACATCTCACTAGTCTCGCGTCGACATCATGAGAATCCATTCTTACATTTATTTGGCATATACGGCATTTCATTGGTCATTTATGACCAATCGCTTGATTTCACAAAGATCTCAATCTATTTCTTTATCACTCTCGCTTTGTGCCTCTAACTTCTTTGATTCTTATTCAAGTTGTCATTGGGTGCTTAATTACTTGATTCAAATACTCTTCTCATTAATATTTATTGGATCAGCAACTTCTACCTCTGTCTCATTATAAGACACGCTGTAATCATTCAGATTACAAGGATTTACGAAGTAGCTTGTGCTTAGGATTATATTATGATTTCTTAGAACTTCTGAATCATACACGATTCAGATTACAATACCTATATTGTTTATAGGTATAATTTCTGATTGGAAATGTATTTGTATAGTAACTTCAACTGATACAACCCATATGTCATCCGCATTATTCACTATCGATGACAGGGTTGTACAGTTAACTCAATACTTATGTTGGAATTGAATTTCATCTGGCAATGGAATTAAATCATTTATTTGTATAAGAACTTTTTATTAGTTCCCATTGGGGTCTTTTGGCGTCTCTGGTGTCTCCTCGGCATCCTCAGCAGTAATATGGAAAGCTCGCGCCTTTGCTGTAGGTATCAGTGTAGTATTCTGTTGGATTGCTCTGCCAACTAGTTGTTCCTGATTAGTAAGCACACGTGCATTTGGGCAATGCTTGGCAAAATGTCCACGCGCACCACAGTTGTAGCATACGTCGTTCCTTTCTGGGCACTCATCGCTTCCATGTCCAATCCGGTTACAAGTGTAACAGGTCACATCTATAGGGTTGCAGCGTCCGCTTTGAAATTTGTTACAGCGTTTACATGATCGTGCTCCTGACTGTAGGGAATACACCCTAGTCTTCTGAGGTGTAGAGGACGCTTGTGACTGCTGCTGACTGGACTTTGATGAACCGAAGAATCTACTGGATTTCTGTTTCTTAGGTGGAGATGGACAAGTAGGACTTATAGCCATCATAACGGGTTCACAACTAGAATCTGTGAATTCTCGCTCCACCATCCTTGCTGCTTCCACTATGCTGAGATACGTTTTGAACTTTATGCTACTCATGTGTCTTCTATATGTTGGATTCAGATCCAGTCTGAATCGGTTTATCTTACGCTCTTCTGTTGCTACTTGATATGATGAGTAGCCGCAAAGTCTCGAGAACTCATGCTCGTATTCATCAACCGTCTTAGTTCCTTGTTTCAATTGCATCAACTGCATCTCGAGTTCGTCTTGTTTGTCTGTTGGACAGTATTTCGCATTGAACATCTCCAAAAACTGCTCCCAGTCCAATGTCATAATCGCTTCCTCACCATAGATGCTTCTTTGTGTTTTCCACCATGCTCTAGCAGCTCCAAAAAACAGTGCTGTAGTGAACTTAACTCAATTGCTGTCGAGACAATCTGAGATACTGAAGATCTCTTCAGTATGACTTATTCAATCTAATGCTTTTATTGGATCTACTGTGCCTTCAAATGTTAAGGCACCACTCGCTTTGAAGTCTTTAAATCTACAGCCTTTTGGCTGCACAACTCGTTGATTGACATGCTCATTATCTGATTCCGATTCGCTTGACTGTTCAGTTTGCTTCTTTTTATTTTTACTTCTCTTTTCAGTTTTCTTTATTGATTCAATTTGCTCTAGCATAAACTTGTTTTGTTGCTCATTATTCTGGGTTATTAGTTGTTGCATCATTTCCAGGACTTGCTCTGGGGTCATGCCACCTGATGGTCCACCTTCTCCTGACATAGCTCTGAAATTCAAATCACTAATATTTAGCTCATTAGTCTAGCACGTTGTACCCTTTCATGCCCCGTCCTACTAGTCTCTGAAACCTATCTTAGTTCAAGCCATCCTGTCATGATTGATACTATAGCATTGCACAAGTTTGAGATCATGTATTACACGTAATACGATGATTCACTCAAACTATTGCTCTGATACCATCCTGTGAGACCCATGATTTCTCAAAGGTCTCAAGTCTAGGCCCAGTAGCAACGCAATATCAATCATGAAACTAAGATAAAATTAACAGTTGCGGAATAAAAGTTAATTACGATCAGAGATAATTTTTAAGTAATAGGGGCAGACTTCTAGACTATTTCATCAAAGCACAAATGTAAACTAGCCCAAACCCCAAAGCTCTATCTTTAATCAAATACCAAGGTATTGGAACAGGTTCTATTGCACTTCAAGCTCTTTCAAGTCCTGACCTATGAACTAGGTCCAGCCAATCCTTTGCCTTTACCTAAAAAACAATGCAACAACGGGTAAGCTTAATTGCTTAGTGAGAATGTAGAATTTCACATTTAACATGCAATTATGAACGCGGAAGCATATGCACTGCACTCGGCTCATGCACGGCTCAGCTCTATATGCACTGCACTAGGCTCATGCACAGCTCAATCTCGCAGGGACATTGGCCAATTATGCTCTTTTGATGCGCGACTTTGCTCAGCTCCCAGTTATAAAACTGTTGTTGCTCTTGAGACTTTTAGACAATTTCATAAGGAATGCTCGGATGATGATAAATCCATACACACGCATCATTAGTGGGGATCAGCCACGTACTGGGCTAGCTACCAGTAAAAGCTCTATATGGATATCATCGGAATGCTCAGCTCTAGCTACCCTCTGTGCTTTCATCACGTAAATCAGCACATCATAAGCCTAACATTAACCCAACACTGAGCAATAGTGATGGTGTTAAGCTTAACAATCAAATGACTCGTCAAAGAATCGAATCTAGAAGAATAAATGCTCAGTTCAACAAATCATAGTAAATATACTATGATAATATATATCAATAAGCTCAAGATCAGAAAGTCAATAGAATCAGGATCATGCAACAAAAGTCTCAATTCACATAATATGCAGTTAAAGTGAAATCTACAACTCACAGTTACTGGTTATTTGTGCTCTTTTAGTTTCCGGCTCTGGCTCTGTTGCTCACAATCTGTAGTGGATTTGAACCACAATCTGACTTATGTCAGACTTTCAGATGCTCGCCATCTTGTTGCTCAATCTGTTATTAATATCAGTTCTGATATTTATTAGCTCTTATATCATCTGAATGATATATATTAAGTGTTCATTCAATTTAATATGCTCAATATTCTCTCGTTGGTCTTTTAATCTCACAATCTTATATCTTGATTATAAGATCATTATTTTCATTAGAATCTTTCTTTCATTTGTATTCTTTGTAAATTATATTCTTTAAAGATCAATTCATATGTTTTATCATTAAACTAATTATTTTGTCATTTCATGTGTTCTCTATGTGCTTTATTCAGGATATTAAATTTTAGGAAGTGGGGTTCAACTTTATGTATCAAATTCAAATCAATAGCTTCATCATATAGGTTAAAGTCGAAATGCAAGGGTTAAATTCGTAACCTTATTCGAATTTAACATCAAGTTCGAACCCCAAACCAAACTTGAGGCCATTACATTCGAATATATAAGCTAAACTCGATTACTAGGACTAAATTCGAACTATGATTCGATTTTAATGAACAATTTCGAATGCCACAAGATTAAATTTGAATTTATGGACTAGTTTCGAAGCCCCCTTTCGAATTTATAGTTAAATTCGAACACATATTCGAGTTTAACCACAAATCGAATTTGATCAATGTATTTCGAGTTTGTTCTTATTATTTCGAATTTGTTCATCTTTTATATCTTTAAAACACTCGTTTTAGGTCTAAAATCACCAAATATGTTTAAGTATTAATCCTAGATTCACTTATATTATACATAATCTAGTTAATAATCAAGTTATACTAGCTTAAACTCATAAAAATGCTAATTTCGAGTTTCTAACTTCAAAACCGAAAGATATAAAACTTAAAATATAAATTCTTACCTCAAATTCGTGCGTAATCCTACATGCAACCGTATAATCTTGTAGTACTCTTCGTAATCTTCCCGATGACGTATAAATCTTGATAATCCGACGGTCGGTTCGGGAGAAAACTTAGAGAGATGTAGAGAGAGAGTAGAGAGAGAAAGTCTAGAGAGAGAGTGTAGAGAGAGAGTATCAATCTGATTTTATGACTTAAATTTCCGTTTATATACTTTAACTAGTTACGTTTGCTACTTAACCCACTATTACTTTCGTATCTTATATCTCTTTTATTTAATTATCTTAATAATTTATTAAATCATAATTTAAATATTTATATAATTTAATTAAATATTTCAAAACTTAATTAAATTATAACTCAAATAATGTAATAAAATTACGTTATTGGTTCGATAATCAGATAATTAGTTGGGCTAAAAGTTGGGTTGTTACAACGAGTACCAATGAAAGACTCGCCATGGAATGGTGGGATACGATTAGGAAAATAAGGAAAAGCTAAACCCTCGATACATTGGACAATACAAGTCTTAAAGGGAATTGGACTCGTAGCTTATCGTTTAGAGCTACCACCAGAGCTTAGCAGCATGCACAATACCTTTCACGTATCCAACCTTAAGAAGTGCCTGGCTGATAAAACACTTGTCATACCCATGGATGAGCTGGAGCTAGACGATAGGTTGAACTTCGTTGAAAAACCTGTGGAAATAATGGACCAAGAAGTCAAGAGACTAAAGCACAGCCGGATCCCGATAATAAAAGTCAGATGGAACTCTAAGCGAGGTCCTGAGTTTACATGGGAACGCGAAGATCAATTCCGGGAAAAACACCCTCATATATTCTCAAATTCTCAAGCAGTGAAGAACACGAACTAATTTCGGGACGAAATTCCTTAATAGGGGGAGACTGTAAATCTCGAATTAAACCAGGTTAGCAACTATGACCTAATCAGTGTTTATTAGAAATTTATAACACAATCAGTGGTCATTAGCAATTAATCAAAGTGATTAACAATGTTCATAAGGAAGTATAACTCAATTTGAATCAATTTCATCGGTGCGATGAATCGACAAATCAATTAATCTGATCGATTTGCGATATGATGGATTAATTCAACTAAGTATATAATTAAACTATGATTAGTGACACTAATCATACACTAATACACTTACTTAACATTAATTATGCAAGACTAAAACAATTCATTAAAACAATGCATCCAAAAGTATTTATGAATTTACAAGAAAAGGGAAATACAAGAATACATTTCTAAATACTTTTATACAAAAAAAATGAAAATACACCAAAATACCTCACATAGGCCGGCCCTAGGAGGGTACTAAAAGGACTTAAAATATTTTTTTTACTCAACATTTCACCATCAAATCCTCTTTATTTCAATTCATCCAAGATTTACACTATTCTTCATCATTTCACCATCTTTTAACGATCCAATTTTTCCTATAAATAGAGAACATTTCCATCCATTTTAATCACACAAAAACCCATCTTATCTCTCTTCAAAAACTGGCCAAAGGCCCTCTCAAAGCCAAAAATCTTCAATTTTTGGTGTTCTTGAAGTATTTCAAGTGTTCTTCATATTTTGAAGTTCTCTTGGTGCAACTTTTGCAAGAGTTTAAACTTCTTCTCATTTACATTCTTATAAAACATCAAAGTAAGTATATACTGACCTATTACATCTTATATTTATGTTTATATAAGTCTTGCATAATATATATAATCACCAACAACAACAAGTTTCATAAAAACTCAAGTTTATAAATCACTAGTTTTTGTTTTTAAGTTGTTTTCTTCAAATGTGTTTATAAATATAAAAACACATCATGGAAGTGTAAATGTTATGAAAACAAGTCATATAAATGTGTTTTATAACTTTTATAAAAGTAGTTTTTGAATAAACAACAAGAATCACAAGTTATTTCAAGTTTATGAAATACGGAATTTCGGCGGAAATGTTGCATCAACTTTGAAAAATCATAACTAATTCATAACTTAACAAAATGAGTTGATTATTGTCTGAAAAGTTAATTCTATGTCGTAACTAAAAATCTGGAAGTTTTCATAATTTATTATGGAATTTAGGACCCCCAGATATTATTTGGGAACCCGAAAGTTTGATAGCTCAAAAATGGCCAACATAGGGTTTTTAACGAGCTTTTTCCTAACCTAAACACCTTGAAAAATGGCCGTTCTTGACATTAAAATTCTTTGTATATAGTAGTTTAATGTCTAAGAAAACCAAAGCGTAAATCGTTTTGGAGCTTTGTCAAAAACAGCCTCAAAGTAGGCCGAAAAACCATTGAAAAGCTAGAAAATTATATATATATATATATATATATATATATATATATATATATATATATATATATAAACTTGACGTTTTATGTGGGTTTTATTTATAAACTTGTAATGTTGGGTGATTTAAAATATAACAACATTTATACATACATATTATCATATATGGGAGTTATTTAATCCCTATATCATTTAGGACTCGGTTAAACGCGTCTGGTGTCATCACTCATCAACAACGTAAATCGTCGCTTTTACGATCATTTTGCCATCAACATGCGGTGAGTCTTCATAGCCCCTATTTTCACTATCTATTGGGGTGGAAATACATCCACGATTTTCATATGGACATCAAAACAGTTTATTTCTTATATGTATTACATGTGTGGATCCATCAGCCCTCAAATCATGAACCATTAATTGAATTTATTTGTAAGCGCGAATATATTGTCGATAGATCTATCGGGAGTCATGTCCCCCATTCGGGTTAGTCTTAATCGGCTAACGGCGGGATGCATATATATTCAACACACGGTATTACGTATGGTAAAACTGCACAGGATAAACTCATTTAATTAAGCTTCGGTTGCATGACGGTTTATGTAATACATACACGGAATTTATGCTTTATAAATTCAACTCATCTTATAATGTCCATACAACTGATCTTTTCACGTAAACCTATGAGCTCACTAACAATTTGTTGACGTATTTTAGCATGTATTTTCCAGTGATTAAGACATGCGCATTTATCGGAAGCATTCAAGGCTTCCGTTCATTTTGGAGTCGCATCATTTTCGGAGATTTATTTGCATCATTCTTGATAAACTGAATTGTGTATTTAAATCTTGGTATTTTAAGAACTACTTACGCTTTATTTTGTTTATGTAAAACAATATTTATATTTGAAGTTAAATCAATGTATTTTTTAAAACGTCCATATAGTGGTCGTTCGTTATGATTATGGTTACGTTTCCGCACTGGTCACGCGTCGCTGCCAACCGGGGTAGCAGGGTGTGACACCTTGAAACCTTTGTAGCTGGCATAGGCTAGGAACAGCCTGATGGCTTCAATCCTTGCTACTCGGGCAAAGACATCATCATAGTCTATTCCTTCTTCTTGAGTATAACCTTGAGCTACCAGCCTGGCCTTGTTTTTGATCACTACACCTCTTTCATCCTTTTTATTTCTGAAAACCCATCTTGTACCAATTTCCCTCTTTCCTTTAGGCAAATCAACCAGTGTCCACACATTCGAATCTTGAATTGTAGAAGCTTTTCTTGCATGGCCACAATCCAAGATGGATCCTTCAGAGCCTCAGATGCCTTCTTTGGTTCTAATTGTGACATAAAGCATGCATGTTCAAAGGCAGCTAGACTGAATTCAGGAATTGCTGATTTAGAAGCAGTTGATTCCTTGTGAATCATTGTCCTTGTCTGCACCGGAGTGCGTGGATCTCCCATGATCTGGTTAAGAGGATGATATTTGTGAACCCTGAGTGTAGGTTCACTTTCTATCTGAAATGAGCTTCCGAGATTGGTATCATCTCCTTCTGCACATCTTGTTGATTCTGCTGCAGTAACAGTTTAGGAGATGGGACTGTATCTCTATTGGTTGTAGTTGTTACTTCAGGAGTTAGTATTGGCACTTGAAACTCTGTATGATTGTCTTGTTCTTTTCCTTTAGCTGTTGTAGTGGTAACAGTTTTTTCTTTTCCTTTAGCTGTTGTAGTGGTAACAGCTTTTTCTTTTCCTTTCTGGTGATCAGGATCAACAACTGCTTTTTCTTTTCCTTTAGTTGTTATAGTGGTAACAGCTTCAGGAATATCCTCTTCTTCTTCTTCTTCCTCCAGAATTAGATGCCTCCTTCTGCTGCTTGGCCTGTCCTCAGGAATGAATTCCTCCCCCTTAGATTGTGCAGGGTTTGGAGATCCAGCCTGAGTAGGCTGAGCAGCTTCAGCTTGATGAGAGGCACATTCAACTGGACATGTACCTGTTATCGATGCACCTGCTGTTTGACCAGTAGATGTTGATTTCTCCTTAGAAGAAGAAGTTTTCTCCCCCTTAGACTTAGTCTTCGAGGCAAACAACCTCTCCCCCTTTGAAGGAGATGGACCAGAACCATCAACAAGTGGTCTGCCTGAAGAAACAAATTCAGCAGGCTTTGCAGCAGTTTTGGCAGCAGGTTTGGGACCAACCAGGCTATGCACTAAGAAAGCCAGGTTGTCCTTCACCTCTGCAAGTTGGGAAAGACAGGTTTGAAGAGAGGATGAATGGGAATCAGCAATAGAGGTCAACTTAAGAATATTTTCTCTAGCAGAAGCTGTGAATAGCAGACTTTGAAGCTGTGCAAGATGTAACTCAAGAGAGTCCTGCACATCAGCAAGGTTTGCTGACACCGAATTTGATAGAGAGACAATTAGAGTGATCAGGCTGGCCACTGTATCAGGAGGGTAGAATTGCAAATAGTGAGGAGAGTGGACAGCTGTTGGGATATGGTTGTCATAGAGGACACAGAGTCTTGTTGGTGTGAAAGAATTGAGGAGAGGGAAGTTGAGATATTTTGCAGCTGCGCAGTAAGTGCAAGCAGCTGTGAGGATGGTCAGTTTGAGGAGTGGATGGAAATGAATTCTTGATCACATCAAAGAATCCTTTGAGCTGTTCAGACACAGAGTCTGAAATTAGAAAGGGTAGAGAAGACATTGAATTTTCTAAAGAGCTAACTTTGTTGGTCAGCAAGGAAAGCTAATCCTTCAAAGGCAGATCTTTAGGGGATGGAGGTGTATGGGTAGACTTTTTGGATTGTGTGGAGGGTGATGAAGATGATGAGGCTGGTGTTTGGGGATGTGATGGAGAAGGAGAAGGTACTTTTGAAAGAAGCTCCATAGCCTGAGCAAAACTGATGTGGCCCAGCTTGGAGGGATCTATAGGACCTTCAACATTGGCTATAGCTGCATCATCAGGAGAAGGGGTAGAGGTTGGTAGCCTTTCAGATGCTTCTTGTTTTGCAGCACCTTCATTAAGTCCAGGGGTTGTTCCCTCTGCAGCACCTTGGTTTAAAGGTACCTCATCATTAGGAGATGGGATTTGCATTTCAACATCAGCAGTGGTGAAACCTGCTGATGGAGTTTGCATATGAGGAGCAGCCTCACCAAAGGAATGTTCTGTGCCCTAAGGTTCATCATCTTGGGTAGTTGGACACCCAACAGCTGTATCATGAGGAACAGAGATTGGAGGCTGAGCTACTGGATGGTCTAATCCAGCAGTGTGGGCACCTCGTGCAGACTCAGGGTGTGAAGAAGTATGAAGTGGGGACTGTGTGGACTCATTATGGAGTGGAGAGAACTCCTGTCTTTCAATATTCTCAGCCTGTTGGGAGGCTAGAATAGTGGATGTGGTTGTCTCCATATGTACAACTGGCTCCTGTTAGGAGGAACCAGAGGGTCTAGGCTGACTCTGGGTGGACTCCTTTTGGAGTGAAGCAGGCTCCAAATGTGCCGAACCTTCTCCCAAAATAGGAGAGGCAGCAGGGTGTGCTTCTTTTTCAACTGAACCCTATTGAGAGGGAACAGAGGGGCTGGTCTGGGCTGTTTTGGCTGATGGTTTCTTTGTGGCAATGGATTTGTGTTGGTATGATTTGAGAGATGAGGTGGGTGATTGTGGAGAGGTGATGAGAGGTTCAAATTGGACTGGTTTGGAGACTAGGTCAGAAACAGGTGGGTTGGCCTGTTCCATAGTCTCAGGTGCCACAGAGGCACTAGCAACAGAGGCTTCAGGTTCAACAAATGAACCAGGGTGAGAAGCCTGCTTCCCCTCAGCCACAGAGGCTGAAGGTGCAGACTTAGACTTGGCTGTTTTGGCCTTCTTGCGGACAGGCCCAGCTTCAGTCATTTCCAGGGTCCTCTTAACAAACTTGACCCTGGAATTGGATTTTCCTTTGGGAGCAGCTTCTGGATCAACCCTCACAGCAGAGGGTCCTTCCACCAATCCTAGCAACCTCCTCATTGGTGTAGACAGAGGAGGTTCATTTGGGAGAACCGGAGTGTAGAAAACTCTATTTCCTTTGACAGGAAATGCAGCAGTACGAAGTAAAGGCTGAGAGTTATACAGATGCTCACCACAAATGTGCTTGAAGATGAGGCTCAAAAATATGGGATAACGAACAGCAGCTGGACGTGTCTCCTGCTGCACCAGATTCCTCAATTTCATGAAAATCCATCTCGCCATGTTGATTGTAGTCCCATCCACAAGCTGTAGGACTATAGGAATCTCATCACGGCTTAGTTGGTCAAAGGAACCAACGTTACTGCTGAAGCACATCACCACAGAGGCAAATAAGAAACTGTAGGTTGGAGACAAATCCTTCCTAAACAGTGTAGCTCCAACTTTGGGTTCTGCTACACCACAGAAGTGTAGTAGATTCCTCATCTGTTTATCTTCAGGCTGTGGCTGATCATAATCTTCAGCCACACGGAGACGAAGAGCTTCCCTGATCAGACGAGTGGTGATCTCAATGGTTTGAGTCCCACTGAGTATTGTTCCCCTAATGACTTTGGTATCTGGGTTGTAGGCACAGGTGTACCAGAACTCATACACCATATCCTGGTACAGGACACCAGGAGTGGCAGTCATGGCATAGTACAGAGGATGAACTTTCAGAATCTCCACCATTTCTTCGTAGCCTTACCCCACATAGTTTTTGGGGATGGTTAGGTTTGCAAGGTAGTTGGTACGTTTCAGGGTTAACATTGTGATGACAGATGAATGTTTTTGAACATCAGCACCAACAAATACTGGTAGAAAGGGTTTTTTTCGGTGAGCCATTTGGGAAGTAGTGAAAGTAGTAGAAGCACACGACACTTAGTCGAGTTTTAGGGTTCTTAGGAAGTTATGGAAGTAGTGAGGAAGACGAAGATGAAACAATAGGGGGTATTTATAGGATTTGAATGTGAGTGGGTATGAGAGAGAAACGTTTGGGCGGTTGATTTGAAATGTTCGTTAACGGAAAACGGAACAGTTGTCTATATCAGAATGGTTGTCAGACCACTTGAGCCCTTTTTAATCACTAACATACGTAAACACACATTATCCGCAGTAATTACGTTAAATAAAAACAAAAATTAAGTAACTTAATTGTGAAGAAAGGTAATTAAAACTGATCGTCTAAGTCGTTGGTCAAACCTGTGATGAGCAGGGTCATCACAAGCTGTTCACTCTTCAGGCTGTTCCTTCAACCTGTTCAGCTATGTAAGAACAGGTTGTGTTCAATAGCTGATCAGGTTACAAGACAATGTCTTGTATGACAGATTGAGAGAGTGAGCAGGGTAGAGGTTTGATCATCAGATCAGGCTTGACATATAAGCTGTTATTGTCAAACCTGTTATATGCTCAAGCAGTTCAAGTTTTGCAGAAAATGGCTAAGTATAGAACATGCATAGCCTGTTCTGTCGAAGCTATTCTGCGAAACTTGAGCAGTGTGAGACATATAATGACTTAGAACATTTTGGAGACTTAGTCACCTTTGTTTAACATGCCCAACTTTCTTACCAGATAATTAAACCTGTTTTCATCAAGAGGTTTGGTGAAAATGTCTGCAAGCTGTTCATCTGTGGAAATAAAACTTACGTCCACATTACCTTTCTGAATGTGATCCCTGATGAAGTGATGTCTGACCTCTATATGCTTTGTTCTGGAGTGAAACACTGGATTGTTGGAGATGGCTATGGCACTTGTATTGTCACATAGAATAGGAGTTTTCCTATATACAAGTCCAAAGGTTTCAAGCTGATGTTGCATCCATAGAATCTGCCCACAGCAGCTTCCAGCAGCAATGTATTCAGCTTCAGCAGTAGAAGTGGAAACTGAGTTGTGCTTCTTGCTACACCAACTTATCAACTTACCACCAAGGAATTGACATCCACCTGTTGTGCTTTTCCTGTCTAGCCTGCAGCCTGCAAAATCAGAATCTGAATAACCTGTTAGCTCAAGGCTTGAGTCTTTGGGATACCAAAGACCCAAACCTGGTGTACCCATAAGGTATCTGAAGATTCTTTTCATGGCAGCTAGATGTGATTCTTTTGGATCAGCTTGGAACCTAGCACATAGACAGGTAGCAAACATAATATCAGGTCTACTAGCAGTTAAATACAGCAAGCTCCCAATCATGCCTCTGTAAGCTGTTACTGAAACAGCTTTGCCACCGGCATCTGCATCCAACTTTACATTGGTTGCCATTGGGTTTTTAATAGGAGAACTTTGATCAAATTTAAACTTTTTCAATAGATCTAAAATATACTTTCTTTGATATTTGAAAATTTCATTTGAGGTTTGTTTAACCTGTAATCCTAAAAAGAAAGTAAGTTCTCCCATCATACTCATTTCATATTTTGATTTCATGAGTAGTGAAAAATTCTTGCATAATTGCTCATTAGTAGAACCAAATATTATGTCATCCACATATATTTGAACAAGCATAATATCAGACTTCACCTTCTTTATGAACAGTGTGGTATCCACTTTATCTCTGGAATAACCATTGCTCATAAGGAAATTAGTAAGAGTGTCATACCAAGCTCTAGGGGCTTGTTTTAGACCATAGAGAGTTTTGTCCAACGTATAGACAAAACCTGGATGATGTTCATTTTCAAAACCTGGAGGCTACTTGACATAGACTTCTTCTTGCAGCTTACAATTTAAAAATGCACTCTTCACATCCATTTGAAATACCTTCATGCTCTTATGGGCAGCGTAGGCTAGAAACAAACGAATTGCCTCTAGCCTGGCCACAGGGGCAAATGTTTCATCATAGTCAATGCCTTCCTCCTGTCTGTATCCTTGAGCAACTAGTCTTGCCTTATTTCTAATGACATGACCTTGCTCATCCATCTTGTTCCTGTAAAACCATTTGGTACCAATTATAGTTTTTCCTTTAGGAGTAGGGACCAGCTTCCATACTGTTGGGAAATAGTTTAAGTACATTCAAGCTGTTAGTTTAGACTTCTCAGACTGTTAGTAGATTTTACATGTAAATACAAAGTTCATGCTGCTAGTTGAAGAAACTCGAGCTGCCAGTGTAAAAGTTCAAGTTGCCATAGCAAAACAACTCAAGCTGCTCAGTTCATGCTGTCAAGAGATTCAAGCTGCTCAACAGTTTCAGAAACAGAAAGCGCTGATTTTCAGGAAACGATATCTACATGAAGATTCCAGCATATCTACTATCAGAGAAGTCATAGTTCGTCAAGGAAACATATCAAGAAGCAATATAAATACAGAGAATAGGTCGTTCTATTGTGTAGGAGTTTCTGCATATTTTGAGTCTGTAATTGCTTTGTTGATTAAGTTTTCTTAAGCATCTAAGGTTGTAAAACCCTAAGAACAGTCTGTGTTCTTCGTCTAATCAAACAGATTAGAGGTGATTGTAATTGATGAATTCAGCAATACAAACAGTCTTGATTAATTCCTGTGTGTTTATTTATTATTGATTCTGAAAGTTTTTGTTAAAATAATTAAGTGTTATTCCGCAAACTTCTTGATTAAACTTTGATTCAAAGCAAGATTATTGATTTATACTCTGATAAATTCAAATCAGTTAGTCTTGGTAATTCATATTTTAGATCCTGACACGTGGTATCAGAGACAGGTTTGTCAAACCAGGTTATTCAAATCAGGTTTTTCAAACCAGGTTACTCTTTGTTTTTCAAAGTCAAAAACTTTTTTTTTTTTTTATCTTTTTACAATGGAATTTGAAAATAGCAGCAGTGGATCTGGGCAAGGACTCAAAGTGCCTATGCTCAAGCCCACTGAGTTTGAGATGTGGAAATTCAGGATTCAACAGCATATTCAATTCATTGATTATGCCATATGGGAAGCTGTTGAATTCCCTCCTGTAGTTGATCCAGAACTTGATGATGAGGGAAAACCAGTCAAAACTCCTCCAAAAACTGAACTTGAAAGGAAGGCTAGAATGAATGAAGTGAAAGCACTCACACTATTACAAATAGCCATTCCTAATGCTTATCAACATCAGTTCAAAAAGTTTTATACTGCTCACTCTCTTTGGAATGCCTTAGAGAAGAGGTTTGCTGGTAATGCCAGTACCAAGAGAAATCAAAAAGACCTCTTGAAACAGCAGTATGAAAACTTTTCTGGTGGCAAGAATGAAAACCTCACTCAAATCTTTGACAGGTTCAACAAACTGATAAGTGAACTGGAAAGTGCAAAGGTCAATCTGGATCAAGATGAAGTCAACAGAAAGTTTCTCAGATCTCTTGGAGAAGAATGGACAGTCTATGCTGCACAATGGAGAACAAAAGACACTCTTGATGAGATAGAATTGGATGATCTGTATAACAGTTTAAGAGTGTTTGAGACTGAGATTGATGCTAAAAAGAAATCTTTTTCTTATAATCACAATACTGCTCTTCTATCTTCTGAAAAATCTAATAACTGTGATTCTTTCTCAGGTGGTGATGGCAACTCTGCTGAAACTCACTATGAGGCCTTTGTTGCCAATGATGGATTATTTGCTCTAAATGTTGAAGACTTGGAACAAATTCATCCAGATGATCTTGAAGAGATGGATTTAAAGTGGCAACATGCAATGCTGACCATGAGGGCCAAAAGATTTCTGAAAAGAACTGGTAGGGCCAACTTTCAAGCCAAGACAGAAGGCAAACCATCTTTTGATAAATCAAAAGTGGAATGCTATAAATGCCATAAGCCTGGTCACTTTGCCAGAGAATGTAGATCTCAAGGTCAACAGCCATCAAGGACTTTCACAGCCCATCCAAGCGTCATCATCAACAGCACTTGTCTCTCAAGAAGACAATGTGTTTGACTGGAGTGATCAGACAGAGGAAGAATTTCAAAATCAAGCACTTATGGCAGAAACATCAAATGTCTCCTCCACTGAACTACCATCTGAGGTAAATTCTAAGCTCTGCTCTCAATCATGCAAAAATATGGTTAAAAAGTACAGAGATCATAATGAGAGCATGTGCAAAACTCTAGCTAAGATAGAAGAAAGGAGATATGAATACATGCAAGCCATAGAAGATCTGGAAAAACAGATCAATGATTATAAGGACAATGAGATTCAAATGGGTTATGATAGAACCTATCATGAGTGGGAGAAAAAGGAGCTAAATAAGAAAATAGAATCTCTAATTAAAAAGGTAGAAGAGACTGAACAAAAGGTGTTTGAGGCTAATAAGAAGCTAGAATCTGTTAACATAGATCTAGGAAACTTCAAGTTAGCAAATCAAAAGCTAGAACACCTAATGGAAGGTCAATTCAAAGATAGAGTGAAATCTCAGGTCAATCCCAAAGAAGGAATAGGATATAAAGCTACTCCACCTCCATACAATAACAAGTACATTCATCCAATGAGTGAGGTTGCTGATAGACTTGTCAATGAACCACTAGATGAGTCTATGACTATTGTAGATCCTATCCTTGATAACAGTCCTGAATTAAAAGAAGATAAGAGTCAAAATAGAGATTGTGACACAAAGAGTGCACCCATAGAAGTCCAAGCTCCCAGTAAGAAAGGAAAAGAGAAGATGAGTGTATGCAATGCTACTCCACAAGTTTCTGTACATTCTAACTGTAACACTGCATCTTCATCAAAAGGAACTAAAAGAGGTAAAACTGTTTCTATCTGCACATGCCAAAAGCATGGTGTTCAAAAGTTTCCTAAACAACAGCAGGTAAGAGGAAACCAGAGAAACAAGAACCAGAAATTGACAGAAAAGTCTGGTGTTCCAATTCAAACTGTCAAAAGATGCTTTCACTGTGGAAGGAAGAATCACTTAGCCAAGGATTGTTTTTACAAACCAGCTGTTGCAAAACAGACTGTGCATCACACAAAATCAAATCCTAATCAGGCAAAGCACTCAAAAGTGAAACCTTCCACAGCAGCTCCAAAGAAAACATTTGATCACAGATTCTCAAAAGTAAATAAAAAACCGTCCACACATCAAAAACAAGTTTTGGCAAAGCCTAAATCAAGTTTTAAACAAATGTGGTGTGTCAAGGACAAATCTGTTGCTCAAACTGCTAATGCAAAAGATCAGACTGCTAAGTCAAAATCTGATGCTGTTAGTGCAAAAACTGAAACTGTTAGCACTACAAACACAGCTCAAGCTGCTGGGCATCAATCTGGAGCTGCTAGTGAATTATCTGAGACTGTCAGAAGAAAAGATGATCAAAATAGTTGGATACCTCATATTATCACTAAATACTCTCCAAAGACTCCATCAGTTGATCTCACTAAATATAAGAAGTCAAAGACAGTTTTTAGTTATGTCAATGTACAAGGCCAACCCAAAACCAATTTGGTTTGGGTTTACTCCACTACTAACTAAGCTGTTATTTGTGCAGGGCAACCACAGGTCTCCTCATAGATAAAGATGGCATCTGGACAGTGGATGCTCTAGGCACATGACAGGCAATTCTGAATGCTTGTCAAATTTCAAAGGTTTTGATGGAGGTTTTGTTGCATTTGGAGGCAACTCAAAGGGAGGTAAGGTTACAGGTAAAGGTACTGTTAATGCAGGCAACATGACATTCCATGATGTTCTGTATGTTGAACAGCTTAAGTACAATTTATTGAGTGTCTCTCAAATCTGTGACAAACAAAACATTGTTCTGTTCACAGATTCTGAGTGCATTGTTCTTTCAAAGGATTTCAAAGTTCCTGAAAATCTTGTTTTACTTAGAACACCAAGAAAGGACAATGTTTACTGCCTGGACACAGATCTTTTACCTAAGTCAAATACTTTAAGCTGTTTAATATCCAGAGCATCATCAAATGAGTCTGCTCTTTGGCATAGAAGGATGTGTCACATGAACTTCAAGTCCATGAATGCTTTAGTTAAAAAGAATCTGGTAAGAGGATTACCACAAAAGGAGTTCATTTGTGATGATCATTGTGTAGCATGTCTTAAAGGTAAGCAACACAAAACTTCTCATAAGACCAAAGAAGTAAATTCAATTTCATCTGTTCTTCAGTTGCTACATATGGATCTATTTGGTCCAACATCTGTTTTGAGTTTGAATAAAAGGGCATACTGTTTAGTCATTGTTGATGATTTCACCAGATTTACTTGGGTATACTTTCTTAGGTCCAAAGATGAAACCGCTGAGCTAGTTAAGTCTTTTGTCCTTAAGATAGAAAACTAATCCAATTCCAAAGTTAAGGTGATAAGATCAGACAATGGAACTGAATTTATAAATCACATTCTAAATAGTTTTTGTGAGTCCAAAGGCATTGCTAGACAATATAGTGCACCAAGAACACCACAGCAAAATGGTGTAGCTGAAAGAAAGAACAGAACATTAATTGAGGCTGCTAGAACAATGCTAGCTGATTCAAATCTGCCAATGACTTTCTGGGCAGAAGCTGTTAATACAGCCTGTTATGTTCTAAATAGGGTTCAAGTAGTTCAATCACAAGGGAAAACTCCCTATGAGTTATTCCATAACAGAAGTCCCCTAATAGCTTTCTTCAAGCCCTTTGGATGCCCATGTACTATCCTTCACACTAAGACTCACTTAAGGAAGTTTGAAAGTAAGGCAGAAGAAGGATTCTTTGTAGGATACTCAACTCAAAGCAAAGCCTATAGAGTATACAACAGTGTGTCTAAAACAATTGAAGAAAGTGCCAATGTTGAGTTTCATGAAAATACTGCTAATATCAAAGGCACTGGCCCTGAGTGGTTGTTTGATTTAGATTCACTAACAAATTCTTTGAGCTTTGTTGAGTGTACTGCAGAAGCTGATGCATACAGGGTTGAAGCTGGTAACACGAATTCTCATGCTGCAATACAATTTCTCATGCTGTTGGCACAAAGTTTCAGACTGCTGCAGATTCAACAAGTTGGGATGATTTCACCACTCTACCACTTCTGTCATGTGATCCTCCAGGGGTCCTGAATGCTCCACTTAATGCAAATCCAGACACTGAAGTGCCATTCCCAAGTCCTGACAGTACAGCTTCAACACAAAAGGAAACAGTCCCAGATTCTAGGCTAGCAGTCCCAACAGCTTCTCAAGCTGTTAGCCTAGAAACTCAAGTTGTTCCAGAAACTGAACCATTCACTGGTTCTGATGGAGATGATACAAACCTTGGAACTTCTTTTCAAACAGAGAGAGAGCCCACACTAAGAGTTCACAAGTATCACCCTCTCAATCAAATACTGGGTGATCCAAGCACTCCTGTTCAAACAAGGAAAATGGTTCACAATGAGACTGCTGCTGCTGAACAAGCAGTTTCTGAATTCAGTCTAGCTGCTTTTGAACATGCCTGTTTTATGTCTCAACTAGAACCCAAAAAGGCATCAGAAGCACTAAAAGATTCATCCTGGATTGAAGCCATGCAAGAAGAGCTTTTACAGTTCAAAATTCAGAATGTATGGACTCTGGTGGATCTTCCTAAAGGAAAAAGAGCAATAGGTACAAGATGGGTGTTCAGAAACAAGAAGGATGAGAGAGGGATAGTCATCAAGAACAAAGCAAGACTAGTAGCACAAGGGTACACTCAAGAAGAGGGAATAGATTATGATGATGTCTTTGCTCCAGTAGCAAGAATTGAAGCCATCAGACTATTTCTAGCATATGCAAGTTTCAAAGGATTTAAAGTGTATCAAATGGATGTTAAGTCTGCTTTCCTGTATGGGACAATTGAAGAGGAAGTATATGTGTGTCAACCTCCTGGTTTTGAAGACTACAAGTATCCAGACAGGGTGTACAAGCTAGACAAAGCTCTCTATGGTCTTCACCAAGCCCCCAGAGCATGGTATGACACACTGTCATCATATCTTCTACAGAATGGATTCAAGAGAGGCACTCTGGACAAAACACTCTTCACTAAATCCATCAAAGCTGAGATTCTACTTGTCCAAATCTATGTTGATGACATCATCTTTGGCTCAACTAATGATAGTTTGTGCAAAGAATTTGAGGCCCTAATGCACAAAAAGTTTCAAATGAGTTCAATGGGGGAACTCACATTCTTTCTAGGGCTGCAGGTTAAACAGAAGCCTACTGGTCTATTCATAAGTCAATCAAAGTATGTCAAAGACATATTCGAAAAGTTTGGCTATCAAGACACAATGGTTGCAAGCACTCCAATGGATCCTCATAAACAGCTCCATACAGACAAAGATGGCATAGATGTGGATATTCATCTATACAGATCCCTTATAGGATCTCTCATGTATCTAACATCTTCAAGACCTGATATTATGTTTGCTGTCTGTGTGTGTGCTAGGTTTCAATGCTCTCCAAAGGATTCTCACTTGGTTGCTGTTAAGAGAATCTTTAGATATCTTAAAGGCCAACCACATTTAGGTCTATGGTATCCTAAAGACTCTCCTTTTGAACTAACTGCTTATTCTGACAGTGACTATGGTGGATGCAACATTGACAGAAAATCCACAACTGGTGGATGTCAATACTTAGGAGCAAGATTGGTCTCTTGGCAATGTAAAAAGCAAACAACTGTCTCCACATCATCCACTGAAGCAGAATACGTAGCAGCTGCAAGCTGCTGCTCCCAGGTAATGTGGATTCAAAATCAGCTAAGAGACTATGGTATGAATTTTTTATCTACTCCTATTTATATTGACAATTCAAGTGCAATTAGCATTGTGCAAAACCCAGTGAAATTCCCAAAAACCAAGCATATAGAAATCAGGTTTCACTTCATCAGAGATTGTAATGAAAAGAAGTTAATCCAAGTTACCAAAATACATACAGATGATCAGCTAGCTGATCTATTTACAAAACCTTTTGATGTGGGAAGGTTCACTTTCCTAATATCAAATATTGGTATGGTAAACATGGATTAATTGGTTTTCATTATTATCGACTCAGTATGCTAATTTAAGGGGGAGACACTGTTCCATTGAAAAGTTGCACAATTTTACACTAACAGCATGAGTATTTTCTCATGCTGCTAGTTCATTTTCTCGGACTGCTAGTTATTTTCACTTGATCTGTCAAAGTGTGCAGGGTATTTGGGTAATCTTCAAAATGTGTGCGCGGGACCCAACCTTTCAAAACCTTTAAAGGTCCCGGTTTCGTTCAGTTGTAACTACCAGTTACATATTCTTCTTCCACGGCCTTCTGCTTTCTCTCTGAACGAATCACACATTCTTCTTTCAAACCCTAAAACCATCGTTTGTTCATCCATGGAGTTCGTAAAAGAACACAACTGCCTCCCATACACTCTGAAACACACTGAACTCCAACCGTTCCATGCAATAATGGATTTCCTCAGGCACTCCCATATCCATCATGCACTATCCATAAACCCTTCTATATACATCTCCCATATAGAACAGTTTTGGAACCATGCATCTGTTCAAACCATCAATGGAGTGCCTACCCTCCTTTCCAAGATTGATGGAACTGATATCCATATCACTGAGGAATCCATCCGACATCACTTGCATCTTCAAGATGCCACAGGTATAACTGACCTAACCCTTGATGCTTTACATACAGGTCTTTTTAATATCGGTTATAGGGGTCCTGCTGATTCTTTTACTTTCTTAAAAGCCCATTTTTCTCCTAAATGGAAATTTCTTGTACATATCATTCAGCAATGCATAAGGCCCAAAAGAACTGGTTGGTCTGAATTTTCATCTAACATTGCCACTGCCTTAGTGTGCTTTTCCACAGGCCAACGGTTCAATTTTTCCTACATGATTTTTCAGGGGATGTTAAGGCATCATTCCCTAAAGAGTGGGAAATTTTTGATGTATCCTAGATTTCTAGCAGAAATCATTGCACACACCTGCACATCTTCTCATACACATAAAAGGATACATGTTTCCCACAGGCACTCACTATCCTCTATTAAGAGACTTTTGAAACATAGTGCCAACTTTTTGAGTGTTGATGTTCCATTGCCTTCTGCAATGATGAACATTATTCCACAACACAGAGGAGAGGTTCCTGAGCAGGCTCAGCCTATCATCACTGCTACACCCCCAGGACCCCAACCCCCTCCTCCCGATACACAAACTCCCTCTGATCCTTTTGTACAGCCAACACGCCCACTCAGAAACATATACAAAAGAAAAAGGGGACCAGGAGCTCCTTCCTCCTCCTCCCATCAGCAAGAGCCCTATATCCCTGTGCAGGAGGATACTCCTGCACAGAATATCCAAAGGGAACCAGTTGAGGACACTCCCATTCACTCTCAGGAGGTGAACATCTCTTCAGAGATGGTTCATATGGGTTCTGTGGCTGGCACTACTGATGTCTCTGCACAAGAGGCACAGGACAGTGCCAACATAGCTAAGACCACGCCCATGGCAACAGCAAGTGTGCAAACACAAGCTGGAAGTCCCCAGAACCAAGAAAAGAGGGGCCCAGAAGTTTCTACCTCTGGTCTTAATGTCAGTGATAGATCACAAGCACCTCAGGTGTTCTCTGATCTTGAGGCTAGTCTGCAACAAATGCTCTTAACGGATCCCAGACTCAAACCTGTTGTAGCTATGTTGGACCATCAAATGTCCATCATTGCTGCACAGGGGGCTCAAATTTTTGCTCTCAAGCAGGCAGATGCTGCTCAAAATAAGCGAATGGATTATCTTCACAGAGGCTTCACACTCTGTGGAAATAAAATTATGAAGTTAGAGCAGATGATTCAAACCCAAGGGGCACAGGTTGTGGTTTCTTCTGACCAAACCAATGCTTCCAAAAAGGGGGAGAATCAGGAGGTTCCCACATCAGTCCAAGCAGCTCCAACAACAACAGTCCAAGCAGCACCAACAGTTCCAGTTTCTAGGCTAGCAGTCCCAACAGCTTCTCAAGCTGTTAGCCTAGAAACTCAAGCTGTTCCTTCAAAAGCCACTGGAGTTGTGATCAGAGAAGGAATTCAAGCTCCATCAAGCACAGTCCAAGCTACAACATCTGCTACAAAAGACAAGGGCAAGGGCATTCTCATTGAGTCTCCAAAGCATAAATTTTCCTCAAAAGAAGCCCAAATTGCCTTTGATGCTGAAGTTGCCAGAAAAATAGCAGAAGAACAAGACAAAGAATTAGAGCAGCAAGCCCAAACCCCAACGGATGATGATGAGACTTTAGGTGATTACTTAAAGGGGTTTGTGGTCAAGCAAGGTGCAAGGAAAAGAAAGATGCCAACAGGGCACTCCAAGGCTGAGCATAGAAGATTTCTTATCAATTTTGCCTTTGCAGCAGGTATTCCAAAGAAAATGGCTCAGTCCATGTCTACTGAAAGGCTGCAGGAGATTCATGATAAGGAGATGGACAAAAGACAGAGAACAACAGTCTCTCCAGAAGCTCAACCATCCCAAGAAGTCCAACCAACAACCCAATCAGTCCAAACTGAAGCTGGTGCCAGTGCACCTACTCCCACTGATCAAGCAGTTGTCCCTATTCCTTCATCGGTTAAGAGAGTGCTCTTTGAGCAACAACTACAAAAGGCTATGGAGATAGAGAAGCTGATTGATCAGCATGATTTTACAAAGCCTCAAATTAACTACTGGTTTGCTAAGTCACTGGATGACCATGACTTGAGAATAAAGTTTGTAATCAGAAGAGAGTCCGGACCTGAAGAAGAGTATGACACTTTTTGGCAGATAGTACAGAAGATGACCAGAGATGAATTGATAAAGATGTACAATATAGGGTCAGTTACACAAGTAAGGTCTGCTCTTCCACAAGTCAAGCAACTCATCAAAGATCTAAGTACAGTGGTTGATTCTGAGTTTGCAAGACAAGAGATAGAAGATGCTGAAAAGAAAGGAAAAAGATCAAGCAGATTGATCTGTTTGTCAAATCAAAGACATTCAGAATCAAATTCACAGATGGGTCTGGTATTTTCTTCAATCTTGAGTATTTCAATTTTTCAAAAGATATGCTGCTGAAAATCAAATCAGCTAGAATATCTTGTGATAAAGAAGAGATGAAGAGAGAATTCTTGAAGGCTATAGATCATAAGCTTGCACAGTTGTGAGTTTTTGAAAGCCTTGGTTTGTAAATAACAGTTTACTTATTTATTTCCATGTTTTTATAGAACTTAAAGTCTTGTAAAGAATTGAAGTTAGGGGGAGATTGTTGGGAAATAGTTTAAGTACATTCAAGCTGTTAGTTTAGACTTCTCAGACTGTTAGTAGATTTTACATGTAAATACAAAGTTCATGCTGCTAGTTGAAGAAACTCGAGCTGCAAGTGTAAAAGTTCAAGCTGCCAGAGCAAAACAACTCAAGCTGCTCAGTTCATGCTGTCAAGAGATTCAAGCTGCTCAACAGTTTCAGAAACAGAAAGTGCTGATTTTCAGGAAACGATATCTACATGAAGATTCCAGCATATCTACTATCAGAGAAGTCATAGTTCGTCAAGGAAACATATCAAGAAGCAATATAAATACAGAGAATAGGTCGTTCTATTGTGTAGGAGTTTCTGCATATTTTGAGTCTGTAATTGCTTTGTTGATTAAGTTTTCTTAAGCCTCTAAGGTTGTAAAACCCTAAGAACAGTCTGTGTTCTTCGTCTAATCAAACAGATTAGAGGTGATTGTAATTGATGAATTCAGCAATACAAACAGTCTTGATTAATTCCTGTGTGTTTATTTATTATTGATTCTGAAAGTTTTTGTTAAAATAATTAAGTGTTATTCCGCAAACTTCTTGATTAAACTTTGATTCAAAGCAAGATTATTGATTTATACTCTGATAAATTCAAATCAGTTAGTCTTGGTAATTCATATTTTAGATCCTAACACATACGTTATTTCTTTCAAACTGATTGAGTTACTCTTGCATGGCAGTGATCTAATTGGCATCTTTAAGTGCTTCATCCACTTTCTTTGGCTCCATTAGGGACACAAAGCTAGAGAACATACAAAAGTTCTGTAAGCTGTCCCATCTTGTTTATACCCCCTTGTTGATGTCACCAATTATTTGATCATTGGGGTGACACTGGATCCACTTAGGATCATTCTTCAATGAGGATTCTCCTGAGTTGTTTGCATCTTCAACAAGTCTTGTTGAGCAGCTCTCAAGATTTTCAGACACACTGATATCTTGAGCCTGTTCACTTGTTGAGCATGACTCTCCATTGTTGAACATATCAACAGCGAATCCAGGAAAATCAGCATTGATTGGTTCAGGACATGAAGTTGTAATTAAGTCAGTACACTTATTCACACAGGGTGTATCAACATAATAATCATGATGCCCATCATGGTTAGCAGGTTCCACTTTGGATGTAGTGGAAGCTTTTGAGTCCTTCTCTTCACTATTAGAATGCATAAGATCATCAAAGCTGAATTCTCCTGAGACTGATTCAGGAACAGCTTTGGTGGAGGCACTCCTGGACTCTTCAAAGGTGACATTGATAGATTCATCTATCACCTTTCTCTTGTTGTTGTGTACTCTGTAGGCTTTGGAGATAGCAGAATATCCAACAAACACACTTTCATCAGCTTTGGGTTCAAACTTTGCCAGTTGGTCCCTTTGATTCAGAATGAAGCAGGGACATCCAAAAACATGGAAGTAGCTAATGTTTGACCTTCTCCCTTTGAGCAGCTCATAGGAAGTCTTGTTGAACCTTTTTACCACTATGGATCTGTTTTGGGTGAAGCAGGCCATGTTGACAGCTTTAGCCCAGAATGATGAAGTAAACCAAATGCACACAGCATGGTTCTAGCAGCTTCAATGAGGGTTCTGTTTCTCCTTTCAGCAACTCCATTTTGTTGTGGAGTTCTTACTGCTAAAAAGTTCTTTGAGATCCCTCTTTCTTCACAGAAGTCCTCAAGAAGATTGTTTCTGAATTCAATACCATGATCACTTCTAAGATGCTTCACTTGAGCTGAGTTCAGCATTTTCATCTTTTTGATAAATCCAATGATTTCTCTGGCAGCCTCTCCTTTGCTCTTCAGAAAGATCACCCATGTAAATATGGAGAACTCATAAACCATTACTAGAGTGTATCTTCTTCCTCCTAGACTTGGGACACTGACTTTCACACCCCGTTACCCCGGTTGGCAACGAAACGTGACATCGCGGAAGCATAACCATAATCATAACGAACGACCACTATATGGACGTTTTTAAAAATACATCATTAAAAATTTAAAATATAGCAACTTTTTACATAGTCTAATATGAAGAAAAGAAGTTCGCACAATACAGAGATTTAAGTACATAATTAAAGTATTCAAAATAATGCAGCTAAATCTCTAGTAGTTTCGAAAATGCATGCGACTCCTTAGGTGCGGAAGCTTGAAAACTACATCTGAAGGCACACTTGCCTTAATTTCCTGAAAATACACGCTAAAATCTGTCAACAAAAATTGTTGTGAGCTCATAGGTTTACACGTAAATCTGACTCGTATGGACAACAACAGTAGAGTTTGAATTTATAAAATCATAAATTCCATTTTATGTATTACGTATAAACCATCATGCAACCGAAGCTTAATTAAAATGAGTTTGCCCTGTGCAGTATTCCCATACGTAATACCGTGTGTTAAATATATATGCACTCACTGTTAGCCGACCCGAACTAACCCGAATGAGGGACATGACTCCCGATAGATCTATCCACAATATATTCACGTTTACAAATAAATGCAATTAACGGTTCATGATATAAGGGCTGATGGAATCACATGTGTAATACATAATAGAAATGAAGTTGTTTTCGTGTCCAAAAGAAAACGAAGCATGTATTTCAACCCCAAAACATAACAGTGTGAAAATAGGGGCTATGAGGACTCACCGAGCTGGTGATGGCAAAAACGAGTGAAAAAGGCAAATTAGCGAAAGTTGATGGGTGATGCACCGGGTGAGTTTAATCGAGCCCTAAATAATAATAGGGACTTAATTTCTCTAATATATAATAATATATATTTATAGATTTTAATGTCTTAAATCACCCAACATTACAAGTTTTATAAATAAAACCCACTTAAAACGTCAAGTTTATATATATATATATATATATATATATATATATATATATATATATATATATATATATATATATATATATATATATATATATATATATATAAAATTTTCCAGCTTTTTCGAAGGTTTTTCGGCCTATTTTGTGGCTGTTTTTGACCAAGCTCCAAAACGTCTTAGGCTTTAGTTTTCTTGGACATTAAACTACTATATACAAAGAATTTTTAAAGTCAAGAACGACCATTTTTCGAGATGTTTAGGTTGGGGAAAAAGCTTGTTGAAAACCCTATGTTGGCCATTTTTGAGCTGTCAAACTTTCGGTTTCCCAAATAATTTCTGGAGGTCTTAAACTCCAAAATAAATTATGAAAACTTCCATATTTATAGATAAGACATAGATCTAACTTTTGAGACAAGAATCAACTGATTTCGTTAAGTTATGAATTAGTTATGATTTTTCAAAGTCGATGCAACTTTTCTGCCAAAAATTCGTAGTTTATAAACTTGAAATAACTAGTCATTCTTGTTGTTTATTCAAAGACTACTTGTATAAAAGTTATAAAACACATATATATCACTTGTTTTCATAATATTTACACTTACATGACTTGTTTATATATTTTTAAATACATTTGAAAAACAACAACTTAAAAACAAAAACTAGAAATTTATAAACTTGAGTTTTTATGAAACTTGTTGTTGTTGGTGATTATATATATTATGCAAGACTTATATAAACATAAATATAAGATGAAATAAGCTAGTATTTACTTACTTTAGTGTGTTAGGAGAATGAAAGTGTGTAGAAAGTTGGATCTTCAAAAATATCACCAAGAACACTTGAATATTTTAAGAACACCAAAAACTTAAAGTTTTTGGCTTGAGAGGCCTTGTGGCCAGATTTCAATAGGAAGAAGAGAGAGGAGTTTTTGCTTTTCAATGTGTGAAGTGAATGAGAAATTTAGGTCTCTATTTATTCAGAAGAAAAGGTGGTGAAATGATGATGGATTTGAAGGTTGAGTAAAGTGTCTTGCAAAGTATGGAGAAGGATGAAGACATGTGATGTTGATGGTGCATGGGTTTTCCTTTAAAAAATTGAAGTCAATTGCTATGGTGTACTAGCCTAGAAGGCCGGCCACCATACGCAATTATGGTGTATTTTCTATTTTTTTGTTTTGTATAAATGTATTTAGGAATGTATTCTTGTATTTCCCTTTTCTTGTAAATTCATAAATACTTTTGGATGCATTGTTTTAATGAATTGTTTTAGTCTTGCATAATTAATGTTAAGTACTTGTATTAGTGTATGATTAGTGTCACTAATCATAATTAAATTATGTACTTAGTTGAATTAATCCCTCATATCGTAATTCGATCGGATTAATTGATTTCTCGATTCATCGTACCGATGAATTTGATTCTAATTGAGTTGAATTTCCTAATAAACATTGTTAATTACCTTGATTAATTTCTAATGACCACTGATTAGGTTATAATTGACTATTAAATACTTATTAGATCGTAGTTGCTAACCTGGTTTAATGCCAGATGTTACAGTCTCCCCCTGTTAAGGGAATTTCGTCCCGAAATTAGCTCGTGTTCTCCACTGCTTGAGTATTTGAGAACAGATGAGTGTATTTTTCCCGGAACTGATCTTCGCGTTCCCATGTAAACTCAGTTGCTCGCTTAGAGTTCCATCTGACTTTTATTATCGGGATCCGGCTGTGTTTTAGGTTCTTGACTTCTCGGTCCATTATTTCCACGGGTTGTTCAATGAAGTTCAACTTATCGTCTAGCTCCAGCTCGTCCATGGGTATAACGAGTGTTTCATCAGCCAGGCACTTCTTAAGGTTGGATACGTGGAAGGTATTATGAACATTACTAAGCTCTGGGGGCAGATCGAGTCGGTAGGCTACCGGGCCAATTCTTTTGGTGATCTTGAATGGTCCGATATAACGAGGATTGAGTTTTCCTCGTTTCCCAAAACGGATTACGCCTTTCCAAGGCGAGACTTTCAACATTACCTGATCTCCCTCTTGGAATTCCAAATCCTTCCGTCGAATGTCTGCATAACTCTTCTGTCGATCCCGCGCGATCTTTAATCGGTTTCGAATCTGGGCTATCTTTTCTGTAGTCTCTTGGATGATCTCAGGTCCAGTAATCTGACTATCTCCTACTTCAGCCCAACAAAGTGGTGATCGACACTTTCACCCGTAGAGTGCCTCGAATGGGGCGGTCTTAATGCTCGAGTGATAGCTGTTGTTATAGGAAAACTCGACTAATGGCAGGTGTCTGTCCCAACTTTTGCCAAAATCGATGACACATGCCCTTAACATGTCTTCCAAAGTCTGAATCGTCCTTTCACTCTGACCATCCGTTTGCGGGTGATAGGCTGCTCATATCTAGACGTGTACCCAGTGCTTCTTGCAATGATTGCCAAAATCTTGATGTGAACCGGCTGTCCCTGTCTGATATAATTGATACTGGCACTCCATGCCTTGAGACGACTTCTTTAAGATAGATTCATGTTAACTTATCCATCTTATCAGTCTCCTTGATTGGCAGGAAATGTGCAGTTTTGGTAAGTCGATCCAGAATCACCCAAATGGTGTCATAACCTCCAGAAGTCTTTGGCAACTTGGTGATGAAGTCCATGGTGATGTTCTCCCACTTCCACTGGGGTATTTCTGGTTGAACTAACAATCCTGATGGTTTCTGGTGCTCAGCCTTAACTTTCAAACACGTCAGGCACTTGCTGACATATGTAGCAATGTCAGCCTTCATGTTTGGCCACCAGTACATTCCCTTCAAGTCGTGGTACATCTTATCTGACCCTGGATGAATAGCATATCTTGTTTTATGCCCTTCATCCATGATCAGCTTCCTTAGTCCTCCGAATTTTGGTAGCCAAATTCTGCCCATGAAGTACCGACATCCATCTGGCTTGATTTCAAATTGCTTATCCATACCTCTCAAGGCTTCATCCAGTATATTACCCTCCTTGACTGCTTCTTCTTGTGCCTCGCGGACTTGAGAGTTTAGGTTTGACTGTATAGTCATGACCAAAGCTCGGACTCTCAAGGGTTTAACCCGTTCCTTTCGGCTCAGGGCATCAGCTACGACATTCGCCTTCCCCGGATGATAACGAATTTCGCAGTCATAGTCACTAAGCAGTTCAACCCAACGACGCTGCCTCATATTTAACTCTTTCTGATTCAGAATATGCTGAAGGCTTTTATGGTCTGTGAATACCGTGCACTTAGTTCCATACAGGTAGTGCCTCCATATTTTGAGAGCAAACACCACTGCTCCAGGCTCTAAGTCATGAGTCGTATAATTCACCTCGTGAATTTTGAGCTGTCGTGATGCGTAAGCAATGACTTTATCCCTTTGCATGAGCACACAACCTAATCCATTGTGTGAGGCATCACAGTAGACCATAAAATTTTCAGTCCCTTCAGGTAAGGACAGAATTGGTGCACTACACAATCTTTGCTTTAACTGCTGAAACGCCTTTTCTTGCTCTTCACCCCAGATGTATTTTACATCCTTCCGAGTCAATTCTGTTAAGGAACCTGCTATCTTTGAGAAGTTTTCAATAAATCGCCTATAATAACCGGCAAGTCCTAGAAATTGGCGGATTTCCGTGGGAGTTCTAGGAGTTGCCCAGTTCTTTATGGCCTCGATTTTTGATGGATCAACTTGGATTCCCTGGCTGTTGATCACATGTCCAAGGAATTTAACTTCTCGCAACCAAAATTCACATTTTGAAAATTTGGCGTATAACTGTTCCTTCTCTAACAACTCCAAGATCAGCTTGAGATGTTGTTCATGCTCCTCCTTATTTCTGGAATAGATGAGAATATCGTCTATGAACACTATTACAAATTTGTCCAAATACGGTTTACACACTCGATTCATGAGGTCCATGAATACGGCTGGTGCGTTGGTCAAACCGAATGGCATCACCTGGAATTCGTAATGTCCATAACGAGTTCTGAATGCTGTCTTGGGAATGTCTTCTTCCCGAACCTTTACTTGATGATAACCGGATCGCAGATCAATCTTAGAGTAGAAGCTAGATCCCTGTAGTTGGTCAAACAGGTCGTCAATTCTGGGAAGGGGGTAGCGGTTCTTTACCGTTAATTTGTTTAGCTCTCGGTAGTCTATGCACATTCTGAAGGATCCGTCTTTCTTTTTCACAAATAAGACCGGAGCTCCCCAAGGTGAGGAACTTGGTCGAATGAATCCTTTATCCATCAACTCTTGTAGTTGATTGGATAGCTCTTGCATTTTAGAAGGAGCGAGTCTATATGGGGCTCTTGCGACCGGTGCAGCTCCCGACACCAAATCGATTTGGAACTCCACTTGCCTAGCTGGCGGAAGCCCAGGCAAATCTTCCGGGAAGACCTTCGGATAGTCACAAACCACTGGAATATCCTTGAGTTGTTTTTCCTTCGACTCTTTTTCTGCAATCTGGACTAATACTGCATGGCAACCTTTTCTAAGACACTTTAATGTCCTTAGGCCGGATATGACATTCAGCTGACGGTTCTTTCTTTCCCCTTGGACTGTTAGGACCTTCTTCTTGTGGAGTGGTATCCGTACCACTTTCTTACCGCACAAAATCTCGGCACGATTGTGTAACAACCAATCCATACCAACTACCACATCAAAACTTCCGAGTTCTATAGGCATCAAGTCTATCTTAAAGGGATGATCTGCCAGCTTCAGTGTGCATTCCTTAATAATATTATTTGCCTTTATTATTATGCCGTCAGCTAGCTCTATAGTATAAGAGTTGTCTAAGGGAAAAGGAGTGGCACTCAATTGCTTACTAAACTTATCAAATATAAAGCTCCTATCAGCCCCAGTATCAAAGAGTACGTAAGCGTAAATGTCATTTAAAAGAAACGTACATGATACCACATGGGGATCCTGACGAGCGTCACCTGCTCCTAATACAAAAGCTCTCCCCTAAGCTCCTCCACCATTTTTCAACCTCGGGCACTCACTCCTGAAGTGCCCGGCAGCTCCACACTCATAGCATCTCCTCTGATTGCCACCGTTGTTACTCGGGGTACCAAATTTACAGTCCTTGATCAAATGACCAAGACGCTTGCACTTTCCACAAGGGGTTGGGCAGGGACCTTTGTTGTGATGGTAGGTGCATTGGGTGCAGAAAGGCTTTGTACCTGTGTAGCCTTTCCTGGTCTCACCTCCAGCTACGTAAGCCTTGATTGTTTCGGGCTTCTTGGATTGTGAGCCCGTATTCTTCCCAGACTTGTCCTCCCATTTTCTCTTGTTATCCCCGGCTTTGGCCTCGTTTCTCCGGGACACTTGGTCCATAAGGTTGTTGGCCATTCTGATGGCATCCTGAATGGTGGTAGCGTTGGAGGCAGTGACATTGCATTGAATTTGAGGGGCGAGTCCCCAGATGTAGCGCTCAATTCTCTTGTACTCGGGGGTCACCATTTGTGGACACAAGATGCTAAGCTCGTGAAATCGGTTAGTATACCCTGTTACTTCCGTTCCCTTCATTTATAGATTCCAGAACTCCGATTCCATTTTCTGGAGTTCGTTTCTCGGACAGTACTCGTCTGTCATCATTTGCTTCAACACGGACCATGCGAGTTGATAGGCTTCATCGAGTCCCACTGACTGGACGTAGGAATTCCACCATGTCAGTGCACTATCCTGTAGAGTGTGGGTGGCGAATTTCACTTTATCTCCTTCAACACATCCGCTAACACGGAATACAGACTCCAATTTCTCAAACCATCGTACCAATCCGACGGCTCCCTCAGTCCCGTTAAAGTATCGGGGCTTGCAACTCAAGAACCCTTTAATCCCGCAACCTTTTGAGTTGGTTTCAGTACCTCCCGTGGTGCGGCTAGCACCACCATCTCCGTTGGCAGAACTATTTCGGTTGGTCTCATAAGTGGCTATAGCGGCGGCCACTCTTTGTGCGACTAATTGCTCGATTTCTGCTGCGTTCATGGCTCTTCTTGGCGGCATTATCTTAAAGTTTAAAGAAAAGAACATAGTGTAAGAAGTTGAGTCTTAAAGATTTAAATTTTTCTTAAGGCACAGCACTATAATCATCAAACACAATTTCATAAATAACTTGCAATATTCATTAATCATTCATAACTTTCTTACATTGGGGCGGGTTATTACCCGAAAATTTTTGTCCTACACTATTATATAATAATTTCCTAAAAGATAGATAAGGGGTACTAGGTGTGGGAGTGATCGGGGGTCTCTCCCTTCTCCAAAGCGTTGAGGCGCTGAGTCAGCTCCTCATTACGAGCCTTGCTTTCGGCTAATCGCTACCAAAGCTCATCTAGGCTGTCCTGCTGGATGGAAAGGGCGTGCTAGTTAACCCAGTACAAGTTGGAGTTCTGTAACTCCTCCCGCTCTAAACGGGCTGTCAATTCTCCAATGTCCTGGTTAAGTAACCTGATTTGGAGGTCGTGTAGTGAAGAGCTTGCTACTAAAAGAGGTACGGTCTGGTTGGCCTGCTCCTGAGTGAGCGGTGGGATCGGTGCGGAGGATGGTCCTCCGACCTCAAACTGGGAAGGGATTCCTTCCTCTTGTCTCCACTCACAGAGAGTCTCGGGTATCCAGTCCCATCTACGGGCGTTTGCCCGTCGCTGCTGGGGTGGTGGACTTGGTTGAGGAGTCGGGATGGGAATAGAATCCTGCCTCGGTACGATTACCCTCTTTCAGGGTGTAAACATTATCTTTGGGCCGTTAGGGTGGGGACGGTACGGCTTGAATGACGGAACCTCGGGGTGGTATGGGGTGTAGGCGGGGATCACCGGGGGTGGTGGATCCACTCCGGCGTCGTCTTCTTCCATTGGTTCCTCATCGTCTGACTCTTCCATAGGTTCCTCGTCTTCCGAGGGGTCTTCCTCCTCAGTTGGCTCCGGGTTGTATTGGCTGGTGGGGGTATGCTTCTCTTCCGAGTCGGACAAAATGATTACCACTTGGTTGGACATGTTTTCTGCTTTCAAGGTCCATTCATAGTCTTTTAGTTAGTTACAAAATATTTTCATAATCAGTAATACTTAAGTAAAGTTATAGTCTAGGGTACTAATGCAACCTAGTTCACTATAACTATGGCTCTGATACCAATCTGTCACACCCCGTTACCCCGGTTGGCAACGAAGCGTGACGTCGCGGAAGCGTAACCATAATCATAGCAAACGACCACTATATGGACGTTTTCAAAAATACATTGATAAAACTTTAAAATATAGTAAGGTTATACATAGCCTGATATGAAGAAAAAGAAGTTCGCACAATACAAAGATTTAAGTACATAATTATAGTATTCAAAATAATGCAGCTAAATCTCCGGTAGTTTCGAAAATGCATGCGACTCCTTAGGTGCGGAAGCTTGAAAAAAAATATTTCTGAGGTGGCACACTTGCCTTAATTCCCTGAAAATACACGCTAAAATACGTCAACAAAAATTGTTGGTGAGCTCATAGGTTTACACGTAAATCTGACTTGTATTGACAACAACAGTTAGGTTTGAATTTATAAAATCATAAATTCCATGTTATGTATTACATATAAACCATCATGCAACCGAAGCTTAATTAAATTAGTTTGCCCTGTGCAGTGTTCCCATACGTAATACCGTGTGTTAAATATATATGCACTCGCTGTTAGCCGAGCCGAACTAACCCGAATGGGGGACATGACTCCTGGTAGATCTATCCACAATATAATCGCGCATACAAATAAATGCAATTAACGGTTCATGATATAAGGGCTGATGGAACCACATTTGTAATACATAATAGAAATGAAGTTGTTTTCGTGTCCATATGAAAACGTAGCATGTATTTCAACCCCAAAACATAACAGTCTGAAAATAGGGGCTATGAGGACTCACCGTGGACGTGATGGCAAATATTGGCGAAAAATGCAATTTAGCGTAAGTTGATGGGTGATGCACTGGGTTAGTTTAATCGAGCGCTAAATGATAAAAGAGTCTTAATATCTCTAATATATGATAATATATATATATATATATATTTATAGATTTTTTTGTCTTAAATTTTCCAACATTACAAGTTTATAAATAAAATCCACTTAAAACGTCAAGTTTATATATATATATATATATATATATATATATATATATATATATATATATATATATATATATAATTTTGCAGCTTTTTCGAAGGTTTTTCGGCAACCTTTGAGGCTGTTTTTGACCAAGCTCCAAAATGTTTCAGGCTTTGGTTTTCTTGGACATTAAACTACTATATACAAAGAATTTTTGAAGTCAATAACGGCTATTTTTCGAGATGTTTAGGTTGGGGAAAAAGCTTGTTGAAAACCCTATGTTGGCCATTTTTGGGCTGTCAAACTTTCGGTTTCCCAAATAATTTCTGGGGGTCTTAGACTCTAAAATAAATTTTTAAAACTTCCAGAATTATAGTTAAGACATAGATCTAACTTTTGAGATAATAATCAACTCATTTCGTTAAGTTATGAATTAGTTATTATATTTCAAAGTTGATGTAAATATTCTGCAGATTCAAATAACTAGTGATTCTTGTTGTTTATTCAAAGACTACTTGTATAAAAGTTATAAAACACATATATATCACTTATTTTCAATATATTTACACTTACATGATGTGGTTATATATTTATAAACGCATTTGAAGAAAACAACTTAAAAACAAAACTAGTGATTTATAAACTTGAGTTTTTATGAAACTTGTTGTTGGTGATTATATATATTATGGAAGACTTATATAAACATAATTATAAGATGAAATAAGCTAGTATTTACTTACTTTGATGTATTTAGAGTATGAACTTGAGAATAATTTGAAATTCTTGCAAGATTTGCACCCAAAAACACTTGAATTTCTTGAAGAAAACTTGAAAGAAAATGTTTGTAGTGTGTGTGTTGGAGCTGGTTTTGAGAGGAGAGAAAGGAGAGTTTTGGTGTGATTAAAATGAATGAAAAGCTCTGTATTTATAGAGGGTGAAAATATCTTTGCAATGATGTTGGATGTGAAGGTGGAGTGTAAATCTTTGTGGAGTGTAAGAGTGAAATGTGATGATGGTGATTGTGTATGATGTTTTATTAATAAAAAATGAAAGTCAACACCTATGTAGTACACCCCTACGGGCCGGCCACTACATGGTATATCCATGTATTTTTATATATAAATGTATTTAGAAATGTATTCTTGTATTTCCCTTTTCTTGTAAATTCATAAATACTTTTGGATGCATTGTTTTAATGAATTGTTTTAGTCTTGCATAATTAATGTTAAGTAATTGTATTAGTGTATGATTAGTATCACAAATAATAATTTAACTATGTACTTAGTTGAATTAATCCCTCATATCGTAAATTGATCGGATTAATTGATTTTCCGGTTCATCGCACCGATGAATTTGATTCTAATTGAGTTGAATTTCCTAATAAACATTGTTAATCACCTTGATTAATTTCTAATAACCACTGATTAGGTTATAATTGGCTATTAAATATTGATTAGTTCGTAGCTGCTAACCTGGTTTAATGCCGGATGTTACACAACGAACTTACTCATGCAACTTTTTCAGAAGTTCAGCCTTTTTTATTAAATCTAAAGGCGTTGAAGGATTAAAGCCATAAACAACCTCGAATGGAGAAAAGTTAGTGGAAGTGTACAAAGTACGATTATAAGTTAATTCAACAATAGGCAAACACTCCTCCAAACTTTTCAAATTCTTTTGAATGACAGCCCTTAACAAAACCCCTAATGTTGTATTCGTCATTTCGGTTTGCCCATCAGTTTGTGGGTGACTTGAAGTTGAGAATAGTTACTTTGGGCCTAGTTTTCCCCAAAGAGTTTTCCAAAAGTAAATCAAAAACTTTACATCCCTATTGGTTTTTGGAATACCATGCAAACAAAGTATTTCCTTGAAAAACAAATCTGCCACATGCTTTGCATCATCCGTCTTCCTACAAGCAATGAAATGTGCCATTTTGAAAATCTATCAAGGACATCCAAAATTGACTTCATTCCCTTTTGACTCCTTGGCAAACCAACTATGAAATCCATGGAAATATCAGTCCAAGGAGAATGAGGAATGGGAAGTGGAGTGTACTATCCGTGAGGAAGTGACTTTGACTTGGCCTTTTTAAAATCAAGACAATGACCAACGTTCAACATCCCTTTTCATTTTAGGCCAATAAAAATGTATTTTCAAAACATCCAAGGTTTTCAAAATGCCAAAGTGGCCCATTAAGCCTCCACTATGAGCTTCACGAGTCAAAAGTTCACGCAAAGAACAAGAAGGGTTGCACAACTTATTTTCTTTAAACAAAAACCCTTCATGCCTCAAAAACTTATTGAAAGCTGATTTTTCACACGCCATGAACACATTTGCAAATCCACTATCAGATGCATACAACTCCTTAATAAACTCAAAACCCATGATTTTAGAATCTAAAGTGGTAAGGATAGTATATCATCACGATAATGCATCGGCCACAATATTCTCTTATTTTGAAATAACATTTCTTCAACCCAAATCAATCGAAGAAAAGCATTTCTTTTTAATTCAACTTTCAAAATTTTCTCTTGTTTATACCTCCTTGTTGCAACATTATGAAAGTCTTGAAGGTCTCTTTGAGTTTGTCTCTCTCTTCTTTGTAGTTCAACTTTGTGCTTTTCTTCAAAAACTCTTAAAGCAACCTTCTGGACTTTAACCGGATTTGGATTATGTTTACAAGCTTCCTGAAATTGAAAATCCTTTTGCAGATTTTTGTATTCTTGAGCCAACAAATCTTTTTTTTTCCTTTTTTAGTTTGGCCTCTTTCTTTTCATCATACAGTTGTTGGAAATATTCTTCTAGACCAATGCCCAACTTTTATGCTTTCTTAAACAAAACTGAAGTTTTATGTATAACGTCTTTATAAGAATCCATCATGGTTTTTCCTATGTCTTTAAAATCCATGGAAGAAGGAAAATCGAAATCACATCTCCTCCTTATTTTGAAGCTGACAAGCCAAAATTTTCATCATCACCTACAATTATTGTAGGCGTCGGTTCATTCATTTCATGAACAACGGGGGAAACAACTTTCAATTTCTCACTTCAAGTTCTATGTTCTTCAAGCTTTTAATAACATCAAAAATCAGAATTCTTTGATCTTCTAATTGCTGTTGAAAGTTTCCAAAAATATAAAACAATATGATCCAAAAGATTTTTCCAGGTCTGTGTTCATGATTATCACATAATACATAATCTGCGTGAATTGTTCTGTTTGTTTCAAAAGTGATGAGAGCAACGAATTTTGTAGACTCTCAAAACGGTTTGACAACAGAGACATCTCAATTGGCATATCTCGTGTTTTAAACAATATCTCTTCTTGTTGGTCTTTCAGAGATAAAACTTCTAAACACATATCACTCAATTTACTAAGCACTGGTTTTTCTGAAATTTATGGTTTCAGACTTTCATTGAATACTGCACAGATTAAAACTCTGGCTCCCAACTTTCTCTGTTTTTCATCAGTGAATTTGACGCTTCACATATTCTATTAAATATCTCCTTTTGGTGATGTTGTTGTTGCTATTTCAGACTTTCAAACTAAGAAGACAAACTTGTTGTTAGAGAAGAATCCCAACAGGTTGAGCTGAATGAAGTGCATTTATTAAGTTTGAAGTTCTAAAAATTGAGAATCACTTCTTTCCTTGTTAATATCCAGTGTCTTTGATATTGTATCCAATTTCATACCAACTATTCCTATTTTTTACGACAAAGCATTAATTGAATATAAAATCTTCATTTGAATGCCTTCATTATGAATATCCACAGTTCTAGGAGGAGGTGAAGCAGACACATGATGTTCAAAAGAACGTTCATTGCCATTTATTCTAGGAAAAATATGATTTTTCTTGGTTATCAATGACTATTCTCTCAACAAATGGGGAACCAATGTTTTCCTTTGATAGTTGATACAAAGGATCACTTGTTGAATCATGGGAATTCAACTTTGACTTAAAAGAACTTCATGAAGAAGATGATGAAAAAGAAGAATTAGAAGTAGAATTTGGAACAATTTGATTAGTTCATATCAATCCAAAATTTCATGTCCAAAGTGATTTGTCGATCAACTTCAGAAACAGACTTCGCAAAATTCCCAGCATCTAATTGCATAGGAGTCAATGACAAGAGACCAGGATTATAGTACCAAGAACACACTCGAAAACCAGAAGAGACAAGAATCTAGTATATGACACAGTACATGTTCTATTTGATTCATAGACTTTAGAACAAAGTTCATAAAATATCAGTTGACTTTAATCAATATTTCTTCCATTGATAAAAGAACGCAAAAATTTTATTTCCATTTTATTGAGTTGATTATAACTACCACTCTTTATCCTAAACATTTTGTATTTACCCCAGTAAGATACAACCAAATATTTGGAAAATTACACCTCAAAATAGTTTTTTGAACATTTCCCTTGTAACCAATATTAGTCAAACATGATCAAGATTCAGAAATTGAGACAATATCATCATAATGGTCAAGTGAAGGTAACTGAAGAATGTGAAGAAGTTCATCAACACTAAATCAAATAGTTAGGTTAGAAGAAATTTTACGTACTATGCTTTTTGTGTTTGAATCAAAATGCCATGAATACCAAAAGGATCAAATTCTTTGAGGATATAACACACTTGGAGAAGCTGACAGAGTGATGGACAGAGAATGAGATTTTAGAAACATCACCATGGATTCACACCCTCTATTTTTCAGATTATCAATAATTTCCATTAACACCTTATTACTGTTGGGCTGAATAACGAGTGACTTCTCAAGTGAACCATTGATCTAGTGCGGATTTGGCAATTAAAATCAAAAGAATAGAAGGAAGCCTAAGTTATACCAAATACCACTGGCAGTGTCCCAGTCGTAGTCAATATAGCTGGAAGCTGACCTCGGGGATTATCGAATTCAGGGAACGGCACTAAGGATCGAGATACCGATACTAAGATTATCACTAATATCTAACCATTGATAAGGGATGATGATGATTATAACCCTAATTACTTAAAACGATACTATCTAATGGATTACGAAAATTTATAAACACTAATGCTAAAACAGATTAAAATCAGATATTTATATTAAAAGCAACACTCACTCGGATAGTCTTTTAGGATTAATGGAGTAAAATAGTGTAAAAACACTTAAGATGTTTTTGGTCAAAGAAAATTAAGTTGGAATTAAATCCAACCGTTTTAAATCTTTTAAGCTTAAGAGTTTGAATCTTTGATGTAAAACCGATTCATGGACATATTTTATTAATTTCAGAAAATCAAGTATGGAGTTCTCCAGTATTCCCTAATTTTTAAAAATCAACAATAAATGTCTTTTACGATGAAATAAGTCAACTAAATCTAGCTTTTAGAGATTAAAACTTTCTACACGTCAAGCGCTCGAAATAACTCTAAATATTCAATTTAGCCGCATAAACATCATTCAAGTCTAAGGAAATCAAAGAGTAAATTAATCCTATAATCACAATACTGCTATGAATTAATTTGCATACAATGATTTCACAATTTATTAACTAGTCACTATCTCATAATCACAATAATGCTAGAAATGGCAACCAATTAATAAATCACTTAAATTTGATTAAGTTTATAAAAATCAGCATTTATAATCAATAATCATGATCACAATATTGCTAGAGTATCAACTATAATTCTGATTTTACGCATATTAATCGTATGAATCAAGAATATATCAATGAATCAAACACTTTTCAACCAAAACCATTAATTACTCCACTAATCCATGTAAAAACGTAACCAAACAAGTGCTTGGCTAAACTACTCACTAATCATGATTAAAACAATAAAATAAACGAGATCTATACTAAACATAATAATTTCAGAAAGTAAATTCGGAAATAATGTACCAAAAACCGGATGAAAACGAGAGAAACCCGCAACCGAATGCTTTGATCCACTCTAATAGCCGAATGCTTCACTAACCTACCTTAAACTAAGCTGAAAACATAAAACTATTGAACACCTACTAATCGCACTCTAAACTATGTGAAAAAGTTCGTCTAAAAAATGCATGAAAAAAATAATGAAACGGCTGCTGTCTTTTATATTTTTCTGTGATCGCGGCCGCGCTGAGGCCATGGCGGGCGAGATAAAGAGCATGGGCACGTTCTTTCGATCGCAGGCAAGCCCGATCGCGCTTACATGGTCGCGGCCGTGATCAGGTCAATCTTGGTCAAAGTCAACAGGATTCCAAGGGAGATCAGCTCATCCCGTAAATTTGACGCTTAAGCTCCATAATACATTCTTTTCCAATTTAGGCAACCTTCGAACTGAGAAACACAAATATGGACAAATCAGAGTCGTATTTAAACAATTCGAGGCAAAAATAACCAAAATCCGAGGCAAAATATGACTGAAAAATATGTACAAAATATGTCATAACAAATAACCCCACACTTGAGCGTTGCTTGTCCTCAAGCAAACCTGCTCAAAAATATCCTAAACTAAGCATCATTTCATATACATCTCTCAAATATATCGCGCATCTAGACTCTATAGCAATAATGATTCGTAAAGAAAAGTAATAGAAACTTACAATCACAAGAATGAGCTATCTAAACCAAGAGACGAAAAAAGCTATGAAATAACATGTTAGTTACTTTCGAACCTAGCAGCACCTCACAAGGATATCAGTCAACACTCATACGTGTATAGGCTAATGTGTATATATGCACAAACATCCACTCGGTGCCAAAAATGTAGACAATATAAGCATAGGCTTGAAAGTAAATCACATCTTCATCACATGTAATGAAAACTTAGCACATAAAGGACTTATGATGTAAGGGGCTTAGGCTAAGGGAATGAATAATACGGGAAAAGTCGGTATAAACAAGAAATGAAATGATCTGATTAAAGAATCAGCAGCTAAACATAACTAGATGAAGTAAAACTGTACTGAATAAGATCCATAAAAACAAAAACTCAAAAATATCTATACACAGTACCGAAGCATCCCTCAACTGGAATAGAATCCTCATAATTCCAAGGAACTTATTATTTCTTTCCTTTTCTCTTTCTTTTTCTTTTTCTTTTCTCTCTCTCTTATATATATCTTTTCTTTATATATATATATATATATATATATATATATATATATATATATATATATATATATATATATATATATATATATATATATATATATATATATATATATATTATTTCTTTTCTTTCTTTCTGCTTTTCTCAGAATATCCTTGGATTCTAAGACCATATAAGCTGTCATGACCGATGCTCAAAACCACTGTCAATACATAACTAGAACCGGTGCTCAACGCTTTAGATCAGCAAAGACCGTATGAAAAAGCAACGGGGAGCACCATAAAAAGCTAACATACTCTCAAAATATTCATACATATGCATAAACGCTCAATCTTGAAGAAAATAAACTAAATCAAACAAAGACAGACAAAAACTACTACTGCTTCTCAATCAAGATCCCAAATAAGGGTAAAAGCAAGCAAAAAAAACTAATAAAGGCTAAATAATGGGGGTGTCACCGAAATGAAAGGTAATAGGCTCAAAAGGGCGACTATGGGAAATAAAAGGGTGAAAGATGAACAAAAGACAGCTAAGAATGGGATATCCTAAAGTTGCCTTTATATGTGTGCTAAATTTTCAAAAAATTGTGATTTTGACATGTATTTAAATTCAAGTTCTACTTCTATCAGTCAACACAGGCATAAACACACATCAAAAGAAAATGAGCATAATGATGATGTTATACGTCTCAAAATCTCACGCAGAGAATGTAAAGGGTAATATGTGTTATATCCAAGCTATTTCAGTTCACAAAGTCACAACATGTCATCAAACATCTCTCATTGTTCAAATAGCATCAAACTCACAATTATAGTCTCGCATACAGTCCAAACAGAACAATATTACTAAAGAGTCTAACGCGCATCAATATGAGAGAAAAATATGAAAATTTGCTAAATATAATATTCAAATGCATAAAATGCATTAAAGCAGGCTAACTTTGGACAAGCAACTAAAAAATGCCAATTTTTATCACCCCACCCCACACTTAAAACAGACAGTGTCCTCAATGTCAATCAGTAAGCACAACTATGGAAATGAGCGATAAATAAGAACAGAAAATCTCCCTGAATCGCTGAAAGATGCCAGGGGGATCTAGACTGATGAAGCTGAACGAAGTGCCAGCAAACATCACTGCCATGGTCCGGCCTCGACTGATCACAACCACAATAACCACAAGAAACATCAGAAGCCATAACAGAAATAAGAAAAGTAAATGCGAAATATATACATCACAATTACAACTAAAAATGCTATAAAGTAAATAAATACATGCCAATAAAAATAAAACGAAAAATACAAATATCCCAGATGCAAAACTGCCACTACTCTGGAGGAGGAGGAGGATCCTGACTGCGAATGAAGCGCACGCGAATACGAGGGCGGGCCTGAGACGGCTGAGGCTCGGGAGACGGACTCCGCCGACGGGTATGCGAGCTGGAAGCACCAGGCTGGGAGGCAGGAGACTGGATAAAGATATCTGTCTGAAAGGGCTCAGACTCGGTAGGTGAACGATGAGGAGAACGGTAAGGCTGCGTAGTGGTGATAGTGGCGGGGGTAGGGATGATAGGTGTGTCGTCAAAAGGGAGGGTAGGGGAAAAGAAGAAGAATACGAAACAGAGGATGGGAACGGAGGGGGAATGGGGGCAGATGGGCGGGGGCGGGGGCGGGGGGGGGGGGAAGAAGAGGAGAAGAATAGTCATAGACGTAGGAAGAGGAAGGAATGAGGAAGCGACGCGGAGCGGGAGGGGGAGGAAGATGGTGGGCTCTGGCATAGTCGGAAGAAATGAGGTAATAATGGAGGTCATCTATCTCAGCTGCGAGACCAAGAAGGAGACCGCGCTGAGACATAGATGTCGACGCATCAACCCTCATCGGGAAAACAACAAGGGGCATAGCGGAGGGGGAAGGCTGAGGAGAGGAAGAAGGGGGAGGCTGGGAAGGTAAAGGGGAAGTGGCAACGGGAGGGGGTGAAGATGGAGCTACCGAGCCCGCCTGGGCAATCTCTGCCTCATCAGCCTGAGGCTCCATCTCATGCTCCTCCACGGCGTCGGGATTAACCCAACCAGGAGACGTCGGCGATCGGCCGTCAGCATACCCATCGTGGCAAGAGAGTCAATCCCATAGACCATCCTCTGCGCATCCGGGACAACTGTCAACCCCTTCTCAACAGCAGCATCAGCAAAAACACCCAGGTTACGCGCCAACCACGTGATATACATCCCTCCTACCATCGGACTCGACTTGAGACGACCGGTGGCTCCCACAAAAAACGCAGCTAGCCAATAAGCGAACTGAATAGTGCAGTCTCTATCAAGCAGCCTGCTAAGCATCATCAGGTCTCTATGCGATACCGTGCCCGAATCCTTCCGGCACGCAATGCTAGAAGCTATGATACGAAAAACTATCTGAAGCATCGGGTCACGAAAGGCCGTAGCCTTCGAGCTGTGTGAATTATACACACCCGATGCAACGGTAGTCCAAAAAGTAGCCTCAGAAAAACCCTCAGCCGAACCACGAACTGCAGAAGCAAAAGTCGGGTCGCTGACCTCCTCTGCTGTGTACAACCCTGAAAGAATGTCGAACTCCCGGAGAGAAATGCGACGCTCTACTCCACCCAGGCGAAAACTGATCGATGTAGAAGTGTAATCAGACCTCGAGGCGTCGAAGAAGTACGTCAATAAAAACTCAAGCACGAGCTCTCTGTACACTGGCTCGTCAATCTCAAGAAGTCGCAGCAAGGCAGGTGGCCGGGATGTGCTGATAGGAGGGTGCGCCAAAATCCCTCGCAAGTGTGTAGCAATGCCGAGCGACTCCATTGCGCCCCACGCCACCCCGTAGGCGGGTACCAATGCCTTGGACTGAAGGCGCGAAAGCTTCGCCCGGTCCTTAGGGTCCGCAAAGATAAGATATCTATGGGGCCCCTCAGGAGGGCGCCGACCTCTGTCACCACCACCAGGAGGGGGCGGGGGAGCAGCGGCAACCTCAGCCATAGCTATCTGCAAGAAAAAGAATAGAGAAAAATAAACTAAACACGCTACCATACAAATAAAGATAAACGACTATAACCCCTAAAAGCCTAAAAATATTTGAAACTAAGAAACCCTAGAATAAAATCGAAAATAAAAAAAAAAACAAAACAAAATAAAATAAAATAAAAAGGAACCAGAGACTAAATTTGAACCTAAGTAATCCTGAAGATCCCCTAAGAAAAAAAAATTCTAAAGAAATCCTAAGCAAACTAAATAGAGAAAAATAAACTGAATTAGAGACTAAAGTAAAAACCTAAACAAAAATAATAAAAGGACTAATCCTAATACAAAAATAAATTTAAAAGTGAAAGCTAATAACAAGAACTATCCTACTGAAACTAAAGAAATTGACTTAAAAAGAAAATTAAAAACTAAGCTAAAAACTAAAAATTATAAAGAAAACTAGACTATCCTAAAACAAAAATGACAAAAATTAACAAAGACTAAAAATTGAAAACCTAAAAAAAACTACAATTTACCAAAATAATACTAAGAATTAACTAAAAATACGAAACTACTTAAAAACTAAAAATCTAAAACATTAGAAACTTAAAGTTAAATAAAATAAAAACTAAATAAATACTAAATTTAATCTAACAATTCTAAAATACTGACAGAAAAGAAATCCAACTATTAAAAAGAACATATATGTAAAAAAAAAAATTTTTTTTTTAAAGTCACTGATCGCGGTCACGACAGCGATGGCCAACACGGCCGCGATGGAAGCACGACCGAGAACCCACCCGCGATAGCCGCGATCAAAACCAGAAACAAAATACTAACTTATTTCAACATTTTAACCGAGAAAAGCATAAAATTAAAACTAAAACTAAAAAAAATAACTAAAACTAAATCATTTATTATCCTAAAAACCCTAAATGAGCACGTAAACTAGATATAAACAGACACAGATTTCGAAATCTAACTATGTACAAGCATGAAGTAAACAAAAAGAAACGAAAACTAACTAATTATTATCTAAACTGATAGCTAAACCCTAACTACGAGCAAAGAACTGAAATACCATAAAAGCAATAAGAATCACGGATCTAATCACCAAAAAGCATTAAAGCAACGGAATAATCGATATAAACGAAAGATTAAAAGAACTTACCTGATTATTAGGATGAAAATGAACTGAAAATGCAAGGAACGAGGCAAGAAGCGCAAAAGACTTCGGCCGGAAAAAAATCGCGAGAGAAGAGAAAGAGTGCAGGAGAAGAAAACTGAATCCGCGATCTACACTTTATATAGAAAAGTGAGCGCGGGCGCGTTCATCCAAGCGCGGCCGCGATGATTCCAGATATTTTATTTTTTTCCCGCTCATTTGAGCACGGGCGCGACAACACGAACGCGGCCGCGATGACCAAAATTTCAGAATTATTATGTCAGTTAGCAATAAGCAAAGTCCAGAGATATAAATCTCCAAATTCAACCTAAATGACCTAACTAATTCAGTTATTACCCCACACTAGTTTGGAAACAACCCTCTAACATTGATCAAAACTTTAACGCTTTTATTGCGACTTCAATTTCAGCTCAAATTTGACGAAAATTAAGACTAAAATTAATGAAAATGCATGCAACAATTGCTAAGCAATTATGATAAAATTAAAGCTCAACGCATCTCAAATAACTAGAATTAGCTAAATGAATAAATGCAAGAGAATTTATGATATGCAATTGAATTAAAACTATGAACTAACTAAATGCAAAAGACTATGAAAAGAAAAATGCAGATTTGACTTTTAAAAAGTCAAACTGGCTTCACAATTTTATTGAACTTAGCAACCGAAAACCTGAAATAACGAAACAAAGAACCAAGTGAGTCAAAGATGGTATGATTAGGCTTTATTAAAGCTAAACAGTAAAAGAAATTAAGCGACGAAACTCAAGTAATTGAGAATTAAAGAATGCGAAATAAGACTCAAAAAGTCAAAAGGCAATTGCAAGAAAGTAAATAAGCATGTAAACTTTGAAGAAAACGCCACTAACATCAAGCATGCAATGCTAAGACACATACGCAATGCAATGGAGACTTATTTAATCTAAAACAGTCAAAGACATGAACTAAGAACTCAAATGAATCAGTCTTAGAAAGACTTCAACTTATGAACATGCATAAACAAAAGACCTAGCTAACTATAAACAATGAAATAAAGTGATTATTATTGACGGTGTGCCTCCCGCAAGCGCTAGAATGCAAACTCGAGCCTCCAGCTAGACTCGGCCCCAAGATAATCAAACTGAGACGAGGCCAGGCTAAGCGTAGCCTCACAAACATGCTCGATGGATGAATCATTATAAAGCTTTAGCTGGTGCCCATTTACCTTAAAGTTTCCCGATGAATGTTCTAATTCGACCGTCCCATATGGGAACACTTTTCAACCAAAACCATCAAATACTCCACTTGTGACACCCTTGCCACATTAACCACCAATTACATTTCACCCAGGATTAATCACCAACAAACAGATAACATAATGATCTGATAACTTAATTAAAGTGCGGAAGCAAAATACACAAATAAAAGTATTACAACTGAGTTTAACACCCTACGGTGCTACAAAGGTTACACGTCTAAGTCTACCAACACAATTTATTACATTATCCCAAATTCATTACAACAGAATTTTCATAAACCAAATACCAAAGTAAACAGTAGAAATCTTCAAATACTTCAATAGATTTCCTAGCTAGACGGTCCCGCAGCGGATTTCCCTTTTCCTGTAAAAATTCAACAACTGAAGGGGTAAACTAAAGCTTAGTGAATACCATATGATTTTACACATTCTACAATTCATTATGATGCCACCCAGGGTAACCGCGGTAACACATACCGTATACCCCACACGTACTCCAAGTACGCAAACCCGAGCCGCAGCTCCTTCGAGCTGACACTCGGCATAAGAACAACCAACCATCTGAGGCAGACATTACATCGGGGATGACCTACTGTCTATCCTGACCACAGAGGTGTCAAACTCTTGGTCATATAGCACAGTAACATCAGAGTACAGATGCGACCACGCAGGTCCATCGAAAAGATGCACAACAAATGAACGGACATGCAACAAATATGAATGTGCATCAATATAAACGCATGTTAGTAGAATGCCAAACGAACATGAAACAACATGCCTCAGCAGGCAATGCAAACATAATGCAGATGCAGCAATGTTAAAATCAAAGGTACTCACAGTGGGTGCGTTATTAATCTTTTAGCAATATTATTTCTCCTCGGAATTTCAACCGGATCCACCAAGTACCCCACTGTGGGTTAAACAACACCACAAGGGACCTGTAAGTCATTTGTAACAACACATTGTGTTAATATCTTGTTTAATTCCATAAAACTTAATTTTTATAAGTTTTTACCATTTTTTATCCCAATTTCGGATCCATGTCCGAATTCGGACCCCCAGTTCGGTTCTCATATGAACCCTAATTCGGTCCCAATATAAGCCCTATTTCGGACCACATGCTAGTTCGGACCATATCCGAATTCGGTCCCCAACCGAATTCGGACCACATCCGAAATTCAAACATTTAGAATATTTTTGCCATTTTTGATTATATTACAAGTTCGGGCTCATCCGAATTCGGTCCCCAACCGAATTCGGAACCCCATCCAAGTTCCAATACTTAGAAATATTTTGATATATTAATTTTCCAGAAATCCGGGCCTCATCCGAATTCGGACCAGATCCGAGTTCATCTCGGATCCGAATTCGGATCCCACCCCATTCGAATTTGTTCTAAGTTTATAAAATTTCCAGATTTAATTCCTTCATTTTTGGTACTAATTCAATACATGAAATAAATTATACCAACTAAAATACACTTAATTTCAACCACTTTAACACTATCATTAACCTCTTTCATGCACCAAATCACAACCTTTTTAACCATTTTTCATCATCCATCGACCCACACACTAAAACACACACTAAATGCTCAAATCCATACTTTTAATTCGAATCAGGAGCTGAAATTTAATATGTAGCATCATAAACACTAGATTTAAACTAATCCACAATAACATCATACATGCATCCATGTTTGCAACACCAATCTAAGTTTCGGTTCTTATAAAAACCGACCCAAAAACACTTAAATTCGAAGAGTTCAAGTAATATTTACCTTAAATCGTCAATTGCAGATGTTTTAGTTCCTCGAATGCAAGCTAAATCCAAATTTTCAGCTTCAAAATCCAAGTTTTGATGTTCTTCAATTCGTAGAGAGAGAGAGCCGAGAGAGAGAGTTCTAGAGAGAGAGAGAGTTTGATGAAAATGAAAGACAAAATTGGTCTTTCATCCTTTTTATTCCAAATTTCCAACTTTGGCACCTTTAGTCCCTCAACTTAACCGGTTCCATTAAATACTGATTTTATAAAATAAAAGATTTCTATCTTTTATTTATTATCCTTAATAATTAATAATTATTTTCACTTACTAATTTAAAATTCTAATTTTCCATAATATGCAACAAACTTTATAATTAATCCAAATTACGTACCAACTTCCATAATTCAACTTAAATTACATATTAAAACTTAATAACTTCAAATACACTAATTTAATTCCAAGGATGTTACAGCATGGGCTCCACCACGCTAAACTTCGTCCTCGAAGTTACTCGGATCCAAAAAGTTGCGGATATTTCTTTAACATCTCAGACTTAGGCTCCCACGTATGATTTGCTCCTTTGTGATGCTTCCAACGTACCAGCACCATCTCTATTTCTTTACTTCTCAATTTCTTCACTTTCGTATCTAACACACACTCCGGATCTTCAATATACCGGAGCCTTTCGTCAACTTGCAATTCAGTGTGATCTGCCCAATCTTCGTTTTCGGCAGTGAATGACTTCCTGAGATTTCCCACATGGAACACCGAGTGTATGCCCGACATTTCTTCCGGCAACTCTAAACGATATGACTGGTTTCCAACTTTTTCTATTATCTTAAATGGCCCAACAAATCTCGGAGCCAGCTTTCCTCTCTTTACAAAACGTGTAACACCTCTCATAGGTGACACCTTCAAATACACCCAATCATTTACCTCAAAGCTGATTGGTTTGTGCCTTCTATCGTAATAACTTTTCTGGCGATCCTGGGCCGCCTTCATATTCTGTCTTACCAATTGAATCTTTTCATTTGTTTCTTGCAATAATGCCGGCCCAGCAATCGGCGTTTCACCGGTTTCCCTCCAACACGTAGGAGTCCTACATCTTCTCCCATACAATGCCTCAAACGGCGCTTTCTTGATTGTCGCATGATAACTGTTGTTATACGAAAATTCTATCAATGGTAAATGGTCATCCCAATTACCACCAAGGTCCAACACACACGACCGCATCATATCTTCAAGTGTCAGGATAGTCCTTTCACTCTGACCATCGGTTTGTGGACGGTAAGCCGTACTCATAGCAATTCTCGTTCCTAACCCTTCTTGTAAAGCCGACCAAAAGTTGGAAGTAAATCGGCTGTCCCGATCCGATACAATGGACTTCGGTACTCCGTGTCTAGAAACGATCTCAGCCACATAAATCTGAGCTAACTTCTCCAGTGAATAACTCTCTCTTATTGGAATGAAGTGTGTCGACTTGGTTAATCTATCAACGATTACCCATACCGCATCGTGTTGACGCCTAGTTTTCGGCAATTTTGTGACAAAGTCCATCGTGATATGCTCCCACTTCCATTCCGGAATGGGAAGCGGTTGCAAACTACCGTAAGGTTGTTGGTGTTCGGCTTTCACTAACCGACAAGTCCTGCATCTTTCCACGTACTGACCTATGTCTTTCTTTAATCCGGGCCACCAGAAGTCTGCTTTCAGCTCGTTGTACATCTTTGTGCTCCCGGGATATACGGAAAACTTTGACTGATGAGCTTCTTCTATTATCACATTTCTCATGCCTCCATACTTTGGCACCCAGATTCTCCCATATATACCTTTCAAACCCGATTCACTTGTTTCCATATCCTTAATCTGTGCTCTTATATCCTCAGCACCAACATTTTCGTCTTTCAAGGCTTCCTCTTGAGCGGCCTTGACATCATCAATAATAGTGGAGATCAGCTTAGTAGACGTCAGCATATAACAACAATCCTTGGCATATGCTTTGCGACTCAAAGCATCGGCTACCACGTTAGCCTTTCCAGGATGGTAAAGGATTTCACAGTCATAATCCTTTATTAGTTCCATCGAACGTCTCTGTCTCATGTTAAGTTCTTTCTGGCTGAATATGTACTTCAGGCTCTTATGATCCGTGTATAACTGACACTTAGTTCCATAGAGATAGTGTCTCCACAACTTCAATGCAAATGTGACTGCTGTCAACTCAAGATCATGAGTTGAGTAATTCTTCTCATGTTGCTTTAACTGTCTCGAAGCATAAGCTATAACTTTTCCACGTTGCATCAATACTGCACCAAGTCCCAACCTTGAAGCATCTGTGTATACAACAAAGTCCTCATTACCCTCTGGTAGGGCAAGTATCGGTGCTTCACTTAACGTTTTCTTCAAAACATCAAACGCCTCTTGCTGCACGGTTTCCCAGACAAAAGGTGCATTCTTCTTTGTTAACATAGTTAAAGGGACTGCAATCTTTGAAAAATCCTTAATAAACCTCCGATAATAGCCCGCCAGCCCCAGAAAACTTCTGACTTCAGTAGCTGAACGAGGCGACTCCCAATTTCTCACCGCTTCTACTTTAGCTGGATCTACAGAAATTCCGGCCCCCGATATCACATGCCCTAAAAACTGAATCTGTTGTAGCCAAAACTCACATTTTGAGAACTTGGCATACAACTTCTCTTTTCTTAGCAGTTCCAGCAATTCCCTTAAATGATCAGCATGTTCGGCCTCAGACTTTGAATACACCAGAATATCGTCGATGAACACAATCACCGACTTATCTAACATCGGTCTACAAACTCGGTTCATTAAATCCATAAAAACAGCCGGGGCATTGGTCAACCCAAAAGGCATGACCAGAAACTCGTAATGCCCGTAACGTGTCCTAAAAGCTGTCTTAGGCACATCTTCCTCTCTAACTTTTAACTGATGATATCCCGACCTCAAGTCAATCTTAGAAAAGACACTCGCCCCATGTAATTGATCGAACAAATCGTCTATCCTCGGCAGCGGATACTTGTTCTTAACAGTCAGTTTATTCAACTCCCGGTAATCAATGCACATTCGCATTGTACCATCCTTCTTTTTCACAAACAAAACAGGGGCTCCCCACGGCGATGAACTTGGTCGTATAAAGCCCTTGTCCAACAACTCCTGGAGTTGTGTCATCATCTCTTTCATCTCGGTTGGGGCAAGGCGATAAGGAGAACGAGCTACCGGTGCAGCTCCAGGGATCAGATCAATTCTAAATTCCACTTGATGAGGCGCGAACAAACTCAGCCTCGTAAACTCTACGGCATACTGGGACACAGACTTAGTCCCCTGAATCAGCGTCATAAATTTAGCCTCCAATCTTCGGCGCTCATCGGCCGGGCAATACTGCTGAGTGAAGATATCAGTAAACTCAGCCCATGTCATAACAGATACTCTTTCCAAGGTTAACGCATTCACCATCGAGTTCCACCACATTATTGTGTCTTTGGTGAACATGGCAGTAGCGAATCGGACCATATCCTTCTCAGCACAATCGCTGATTCGGAAAGTCCTTTCTGTAGCTGTTATCCACTCCAGTGCAGTAACAGCATCACCCAATCCAGTAAATTCAACTGCTCCATTTCCCTTAAAGTCCTTGAAACGACAACCCCTGGGCTTATTTGATGACCCAGTGTTGTCACCTTGCTCGTCATCGTTTCCCTCTCTTTCCTTATTCTTTCTCTTATCTTCTCTTCGTTTAGCTTCGGCCTCATCTCGAGCCCGAAACTGGTCCTGAATCATCCGATTTTGCTCAGCCATCATGGCTAGCATCATTTCTCTCGTCTCTTCTGGTGTCATTCCTCCTCCAGACATGTTCTGAAATATGAAACATATAACTTATTTAGTAACATGTCATTTATTTATAGACACCACCCAATTGTCCTGTATGATAGTCAATATTCTTATGATTACTAGATCGTAACCTATCTTAGTTCAGATCATTACTTAGTATCACTACATGTCAACACTTAATGTTTGAGACCAAGACCTCACGGACACTTGAATCTCAAACTACTGCTCTGATACCATACGCTGTGACACCCTTGCCACATTAACCACCAATTACATTTCACCCAGGATTAATCACCAACAAACAGATAACATAATGATCTGATAACTTAATTAAAGTGCGGAAGCAAAATACACAAATAAAAGTATTACAACTGAGTTTAACACCCTACGGTGCTACAAAGGTTACACGTCTAAGTCTACCAACACAATTTATTACATTATCCCAAATTCATTACAACAGAATTTTCATAAACCAAATACCAAAGTAAACAGTAGAAATCTTCAAATACTTCAATAGATTTCCTAGCTAGACGGTCCCGCAGCGGATTTCCCTTTTCCTGTAAAAATTCAACAACTGAAGGGGTAAGCTAAAGCTTAGTGAATACCATATGATTTTACACATTCTACAATTCATTATGATGCCACCCAGGGTAACCGCGGTAACACATACCGTATACCCCACACGTACTCCAAGTACGCAAACCCGAGCCGCAGCTCCTTCGAGCTGACACTCGGCATAAGAACAACCAACCATCTGAGGCAGACATTACATCGGGGATGACCTACTGTCTATCCTGACCACAGAGGTGTCAAACTCTTGGTCATATAGCACAGTAACATCAGAGTACAGATGCGACCACGCAGGTCCATCGAAAAGATGCACAACAAATGAACGGACATGCAACAAATATGAATGTGCATCAACATAAACGCATGTTAGTAGAATGCCAAACGAACATGAAACAACATGCCTCAGCAGGCAATGCAAACATAATGCAGATGCAGCAATGTTAAAATCAAAGGTACTCACAGTGGGTGCGTTATTAATCTTTTAGCAATATTATTTCTCCTCGGAATTTCAACCGGATCAACCAAGTACCCCACTGTGGGTTAAACAACACCACAAGGGACCTGTAAGTCATTTGTAACAACACATTGTGTTAATATCTTGTTTAATTCCATAAAACTTAATTTTTATAAGTTTTTACCATTTTTGATCCCAATTTCGGATCCATGTCCGAATTCGGACCCCCAGTTCGGTTCTCATATGAACCCTAATTCGGTCCCAATATAAGCCCTATTTCGGACCACATGCTAGTTCGGACCATATCCGAATTCGGTCCCCAACCGAATTCGGACCACATCCGAAATTCAAACACTTAGAATATTTTTGCCATTTTTGATTATATTACAAGTTCGGGCTCATCCGAATTCGGTCCCCAACCGAATTCGGACCCCCATCCAAGTTCCAATACTTAGAAATATTTTGATATATTAATTTTCCAGAAATCCGGGCCTCATCCGAATTCGGACCAGATCCGAGTTCATCTCGGATCCGAATTCGGATCCCACCCCATTCGAATTTGTTCTAAGTTTATAAAATTTCCAGATTTAATTCCTTCATTTTTGGTACTAATTCAATACATGAAATAAATTATACCAACTAAAATACACTTAATTTCAACCACTTTAACACTATCATTAACCTCTTTCATGCACCAAATCACAACCTTTTTAACCATTTTTCATCATCCATCGACCCACACACTAAAACACACACTAAATGCTCAAATCCATACTTTTAATTCGAATCAGGAGCTGAAATTTAATATGTAGCATCATAAACACTAGATTTAAACTAATCCACAATAACATCATACATGCATCCATGTTTGCAACACCAATCTAAGTTTCGGTTCTTATAAAAACCGACCCAAAAACACTTAAATTCGAAGAGTTCAAGTAATATTTACCTTAAATCGTCAATTGCAGATGTTTTAGTTCCTCGAATGCAAGCTAAATCCAAATTTTCAGCTTCAAAATCCAAGTTTTGATGTTCTTCAATTCGTAGAGAGAGAGAGAGCCGAGAGAGAGAGAGTTCTAGAGAGAGAGAGAGTTTGATGAAAATGAAAGACAAAATTGGTCTTTCATCCTTTTTATTCCAAATTTCCAACTTTGGCACCTTTAGTCCCTCAACTTAACCGGTTCCATTAAATACTGATTTTATAAAATAAAAGATTTCTATCTTTTATTTATTATCCTTAATAATTAATAATTATTTTCACTTACTAATTTAAAAATTCTAATTTTCCATAATATGCAACAAACTTTATAATTAATCCAAATTACGTACCAACTTCCATAATTCAACTTAAATTACATATTAAAACTTAATAACTTCAAATACACTAATTTAATTCCAAGGATGTTACACCACTAATCCATGTAAAAACATAACCAAGCAAGTGCTTGGCTAAACTACTCACTAATCATGTTAAAAACAATAAAATAAACCAGATCTATAACAAATATATTCATAACAGAAAGTAAATTCGGAAAGAGTGTACCAAAAATCGGATGAAAAACGAGAAACACCCGCAACCGAATGCTTTGATCCATTATAATAGCCGAATGATTCACTAAACTAACCTAAACTAAGCTGGAAATCAAAATCTATCGAACACCTACTAATCACACTCTAATCTATGTGAAAAAGTTAGTGTAAAAATAGCATAAAAAATAACGAAACGGCTGCTGTCTTTTTATATTTTCTCGGGATCGCGGCCGCGCTGAGGCCTCGCGGGCGGGATGAAGAGCATGGGCGTGATCCACCGATCGCAGGTCAGCGCGGTCGCGATGATATGGTCGCGGCCGTGATCAGGTCAACTTGGTCAAAGTCAACAGGATTTCAAGGGAGATCGGCTCAGCCCGTAAATTTGACGGTTAAGCTCCATAATCCATTCTTTTCCAATTCCGGCAACACTCGAACTGCAAAACATAAAAATAGACAAATCAGAGTCGTATTTAAACAATTCGAGGCAAAAATAACCCAAATCCGAGGCAAAATATGACTGAAAAATATGTACAACATATGTTATAACACCGCCTATAGTTATAAGTTATTATTTTTTCTTCGAATACTTGGCTGCATTTTTTTGTTGGATTCCTCTAAAATATCTAATTCGTTGATATATTTATATAGGGATAATTGTGCAAAAAACCCCAAACTTGTCCGCTTTTCGTCATTAAAACCCCAAATCATTTTTCATTGCATAGAAAACCCCGAACTAACTAAAAATCAGTAAATCAAGGTTTTATCAGTGGGTAACCGGTTGAAACCGCTTATTAATCCTACAGGAACCGCTAAATAACTTACATGTGATAAATTTTAATTGTTGACACCGGTTGCCAAGCATTACACATCATTTAAAACCACGTTGATAATTTTTAGTTGTAATTTTTAAACAGGATTACCTCATCTACGAGCGTTAAAAATGATGTGCAATACTTGGAAATCGGTTTCAACAATTAAAATTTATTCTACGTAGGTTATTACCAGTCCACGTAGGATTAATAACCGATTTCAACCGGTTAGTCATTGATAAAACCTTGATTTACTGATTTTCAGTTAGTTTGGGGTTTTCTATGCAACGAAAAATGGTTTGGGGTTTTAATCACAAAAAGCGGACAAGTTTGGGGTTTTTTGCGCAATTATCCCATTTATATATTACATTGTGGATCGGAATTTGTGGCCGTATGAAATATTTGATAATCATTTAAATATTTATTTGATTTAAAGTCTTTTAGATAATCAAACACTATTATAATAAAGTGTTTCTATTTTTTTATAATATTTATCGACTTGTAAATTAATAGAAACTTTATAAGAAAGGTTTTGTGATTATTAAAAACTTTATGGATCGACATAAAGAAATGAATTAAGAATTCTGTTTTATCCTAAGTAATCTGATAGTTTGAGGATAAATTATTTATTTGATAATTATCAAGATTCATTTAAAGTTTTTCTGTTAATTACATTTTGGCCTTGTGACTTTTATAATAAAGCATTCTTCTCACAGAAAATTTATAAAAGTCATGTTTTGTAATTAGTTATTGTATTAGTATTCAATACTAAAACATCTTTGAAAGAAATTTGGTTCCTTTTAACTTTACGACTGACAAATTTTTGTCGGTTAATTTTATTAAAGACATTGTGAATCATATTAAGGTAAGGATCATATTCAATCCATGTAGATTTGATAGTTTGAGGATGAACAATTTGTTCCATAATCATTTGGTTGATTTAAAGTTTTTCTTGATAATTACATTTTGGTCCTATGACTATTTGTAGTAAAGTTTTCTTTACAGAATATTTATAAAAGTCATGTTTAGTAATTATTTATCGTGCTAGTATTATTGCTAAATAATATCTTCTGGAAATTATTTTGAATTTCAAATATTTGGTAAAACGAGTTTCGAACCAAAATATTTGTAGATAACGATTTTTGTCGTTTACTAAAGCTAACCAAGTTACGAGATAATTTCTAGACTTTTGTGAGTTTAAATTCGGTAGGCATAAACAAAAATATTTCGTAAAGTTGCAATATATCTAATAGATTTTATTAAAGGGTGGATAACCATATATATTGTAGGAATTTGAGTAATTTCCTACCAATCTAGAAATCTAATTGATTGAGCAAATTTAGGTTATTGAAATATTGTGGTATTGCCTTATGTGAATATAAATATTTTTTGTTTTTTTGGTGAAACCCTTAAGGATTAATCTAGTATTTTGAGTCAATTAATTAATATAAAACGTTGCCAAAGTAACATCTTTTATATTAATTAGTTGCAGTGATAATACATAGATGTTTGTATGAAATTATTCATGTGGATTATGATTCACCCAAAGGTTGACATAGTTTGACCAAATAATAAATACATGTGATGATAGACACGTGACCACTATAAAGTTAATTATCCATGTATGCAATAGTCGGCCCAAAGGAAGACTATCGTTTGACCGGATTAGATGTCAATGTTTCATTATAAAGAGTATCATTTATAATCGAGGTATCATTTTATAACGATATATTGTATGATTTTTTGTTGAACTCTTATTTCGTCTAGTATTTTTATTCGATTAATTTATATTAAATGTTGCCAAAGTAATATCTTTTATATAATTAGTTGATTTCTAAATACATAGATGACTGTACAGAATTATTTATGCGAATTGTGATTGGCCCAAAGGTTAACATAATTTGGCCAAATAATGATGTGCATGCAATGTTGAATACGTGACAATTATAAAGTTATGTTCATGTGAATAATAGTCGACCCAAAGGAAGACTGTTGTTTTGACCGAATTTATTGTCAGTATTTCATCATTGGACTGAGAGTACCACTTGCAGTTAATTTCTCGGTCCAAAGACTAGAAATTAATGGGTTATATGTATCTCGTTAAATTGCTGATTTAAAACTCTTTTATGAGTTGATTATTGAGTATATTTGTTTTATTTTGTTCAGTCTGGTTTCTTTTGATTCTTTCGCCAATAAAAATAAGATAACATTGCAAAAAGTAATTTTTTCCAAAGAAAATATTGTAAATTTTTTATTTACTTCTTTTGGTATGAAGTCAAGTCTATTGATAGTTTTGTTTTGAAGTTAAATTAGTTTTTTGTGCCTAAACATACTTTGTGGTAGATTTCGGTTATGCTACTTATATAAGTATGATCATATAAAGTTCTTTAAACAATCGCCAATTGATGTTGAAAGATTCATCTATGTGGGCGATGATAATAAATTTGCAGTATAAAGATATAAGAGATTAAAGTTAAATTTTATTTAAATTTGTTTGAAACATTATTTGATCATCTTTTAGATGAAACCTAAAGTCTATCAGTATGGATAATTTTTTTACTGTTCATTTAAATAATAAATTAGTCTCAATCAAAATTCATATTTGATTGGTTCTTGATCTTTAAATAAATATATATATGTTTGATGTATGCATATTCTTATATTATAAGCACGGCAAATACACTTGAGAGGTACAAAACTAAAATCATGTAAGGATTTCGTGCTATTTATTTCACAAGCATTTTGGACACATCTCTAAACAAAGAACTCAAGAGCTTGTGTTAAATAAAATTTTTTTTTGATCACTTAGACTTTCAAGTCTGTGTTATTTGTATCAAAGGAAAACAAACTATTAATATAAATCAATAGAGATAAGGATGTCTTAAAATTGATAAATAATGATATTTGTGGTTAATTCTCTACGGTTTAATGGAATGACAAATACATTTTATCATACTCATTGAAAACTACTCTATAATTTTTTTCTACCTTTATCCAGTTTATAAGAAATCGCAATCATTGGACGTTTACTCAAAATCTTTTAAAGTTGATGTTGCATTTCATCTTGAAAAGAATATAAAGCCGTCAAATCTGATTGTGGTGGATGATAACACGACAGATAAGATGGATCAAGAGAATAACGGACATGATATTTTATTTCTTTTTCCTTCAAGAATTTAGAATAGTTCTGCAATAGATAACGTTAGGCAAACCTAGCATGAATGATATTGTAGAACAAAGACACAAGACTCTTAAGGGTATGGTAGGGAGTATGATTCGTCATTAATCTTTACTAGAGTCTCTTTAAGGAGAAATCTTAAAGATTGCAATACACATTCTGAATAAGGTATCTAACAAAGTAGTTACCGAATTCTCATACGAACTTTGACGGACAATACGTCTATCATTAGGCATTTGTGGGTATGTGGTTGTCCAAATTAAGTTAGGCCATCACAAGCCAAATAAGTTGGACTCAAGAGAGGTATGCTACTATTTTGTTGGTGTCTTGGCGAAAAGTTTTGTTATCCTACATCAATAACTTTTTTCTGAAAAAGAAAAAGGGAATGCTAGATTTCTTGAGAATATTGAAGTTGTGGGGAGAAACAACTAAGAAAGTTGTCTTTGAAGTATAATTGGATTTTGTTTGAGATTCTATTAATCTCATTGTTCCAAAAATCATTTCGGATTCACATATCAATGTTCAGGCTTCAACTCCTGTCATTGGATCGGAACAAGACAACACCACAGTATAACCTCAATAGTCTCATGACGTGTCATTAAAAGAAATTCATTAGAGAGTAAAGGAGTGCAATTCCAGAAGATCATTTGTTGTATCTCCAAAAATTTATGTAATATAATGGCTTAACAGAAAATGATCAAACCAGATTTTGCAAAGTCATGTAAAGTTTTAACTCGCGTAATAGATTGATATCATTAAAGATAATATTAAAGTCTATGAAAGACAATGACATTTGAAATCTTGTCAAATTACCTAAAGGTATAGAACCAATTGGTTACTTATATATGGATACTTAAAACTAAGAAGGTTTCGTAAGGTAATATTGAAAGATATAAAGATTGTATAGTCGTTAAAAACTTTACTCAAAAGAGATTTATTGGTTGTAAAGAGACTTTCTTTCTGATATTTAGGATGACTCTTTTAGAATTAAGAATGACACTAATAAATGAATTTCATCTTGAGCCATATCAGATGGATGTTAAGAAACGTTTCTCACTGGAGACATTGACGAGACGTCTTACATAAAGTGACCTAAAAATATTGAATCTGAAGGTCCAAAGATTATGGTAAGTAAGATGAATAATCCATCTATGGTTTGAATTTAGGTTTTCCGGGTAGTATTGCAATTTTTATCGAATTATTACCTTGTATGGTTTTGAGGTAAATATTGTTAATTATTGCAAATTATAGTGGGAGTAAATGTATCTTGATGTTACTATATATTGTTGATATTCTACTTGTAAATAGCAATATGGTTTTGTTTTCGGAAACCAAGAAATTTTTAACGAAAGATCTTGGCGAGACATATTTTGTATCAAGTTTTTCGTATACTTATAGACCACTTTTTGACCTATACTTGGATTGTCACAAAAGAGCTATATCGATATTGTTTCGAGTAGAGTTAACATGAAAGATTGTAAACTTGAAGATACACTTATAGCCAAAAGGATTTAAGTGCTCAAATAACTATTTTTGAAAGAAATAAGATACAAAAGATTTTAAGAATTTGTTGTGCTTTTATAGAAAACAAAATACAATATGCTCAACTATGAAAGTCGAAAATGCTGAGATCATTTAGTTTTCTGACTTTGATTTTACGGGATGCTAAAATAGCAGTTATTCACATCTGGTTGCATCATGTTTAACAGTGAGATTAAAAGTAAAAGAGTCTGGTAATTAAATTCTTGTAGCTCTTTCTTACATGATCGTAGAATTCATTTCTTATTACGAGACATCAAATAAAGGATTATGGCTGTGAAAATTTATCATGGTGTTGCAAGTATTGACTGTATTAAAACACCACTACGTATTTATCATGATAATAAATAAACAGTGTTTTATTCTGAAAATAATAGACACTTTATAAAGTTTCTAGTTGTTAAGAGAAAGTTTAGGTTAAACAATTTTTCACATAAATATAAGAACAAAATCTATGCTAGCAGACTCATTAACTAGAAGTCTAACACCAATGATTTTTCGTGAGCATGTTGCTCATATAGGTTTTATTACGGATGCTTGTTTCAGTGGGAGTCAAAATACGGCCGTTCTTAATGTTTCATTGTGAATTGTTGTAGTTTTCTGCAGAAAAAAGTTTACGGTTTTAATTTCTTTCTGAACTCACTTATGTGCATTGGTTGCATTGTAAGAAGGATTGTGAACTGATCTCATTTAATACTAAAGTTGGACTAGTTGGAAATATGCAATCAAATTTCATGCAATTTTCATGCAACTCACTTGATGTATGTCATTAAATGTGTTAGTATGGTGATCATCAGAGTTTAATCACTAGTAAAGTGTGATGAAAGCTGCATTGGTTCCATAACTGACACATGTAATGTACCAGATTGATTACAGAAGTCTTAAAGATAAACTTACAAACGCGCGCCTAAGGATATCTGTAATATAATTTCAAACATGATAAGTCCAAGTGGGAGATTGTTAGAATTTCTATTTGGATCGACTTATATGTTTAAATTATTGAGCTTTATCTTTAATAGACTTATTGGGCTATTAATTAAAAACTAATATTATTGAGCTTTAGGGTTTGATGGTAACCCTAATTCCCATTCTATATATAGTGAGGGTCCCCAATACCCTAAAGCAACTCTAAGATCCCTAATCTCCATCTATCAGAGATATGTTGTTCGGTCTAGAACATTAAGGCTTTAGGTGAGGAAGACTGTCACAATCCAGATCGTTCGTCGTCAGGTTTCCGCATAAAGAAGATGATATCAATGGATTCAGAATTTAGTTCTTTTATGATTTATCTTAATGATTTAGCAATATGGTTGAGCCGAGATTATTATTAAAGTAAATCTAACAAGAGCTTCGCTCATGACCTGTGCTGTCCTCACCCACCGTCTACACCATTAACAAAACCGATTGCACCATGTGGCATCATCGGCTTCGACATCCCCATAACAAAGTCCTCAAGCTACTATCATCTCATGTTTACTTTAATTCCAATGTTCATGATCATGGTAATGCTTACAATATTAATAAAAGTCAGACTTCCTTTTCACACTCGTCCCTCACATCTCAATTTCCACTTGACTTAATTTTTTCTGATGTTTGGTGTTCTCGTGTCACTTCCTTTGACAATAGATACTATATTATCTTTGTTGATCACCATACACAATACATATGGCTTTACCCTGTCAAACAAAAATCGGATTCACTATCCATATTCATTCGATTTCAAAAACTTTTTGAAAATTATTTTAATCGTAAAATTAAACAAGTTTTCTCAGACAATGGAGGAGAATATATGAAACTCTCACATCACTTCTCTACTTGTGGAATTTCTCATCTTACTTCTCCACCTCACATGCCACAACATAATGGATATGTCGAGCTCCAACATCGTCATATAGTTGAAACCGGATTGGCTTTACTATCTCATGGCACACTACCGGTTACCTTTTGGCCATTCGCCTTTACAACGACAGCCTATCTCATAAATCGTCTCCCAACTCCCATTTTAAGTAATTCCTCACCATTTTTAATCTACTCCAACAACACCCAAATTACCACAATCTTCGAAGCTTCGGGTGTTTGTGTTACCCTTGGTTACGTCCTTATTCACCTCACAAACTTCACCAAAGATCAACTCCCTGCATTTTTGTTGGTTATTCTTCAACACAAAGTGCTTATTACTCCCTTGATCCAACCTCATACAAAATATATACCTCTCATCATGTTACCTTTGTTGAAAACATATTTCCTTTTCATCAATTAAACGTTACTAACAACCAGTCTGAACCTATCAATTTAGATGCTTGGATTTCCCTCTCTGTACCCATAACATCCAACCCCCACTTATCACCTACTACTTCTAGTCTCATGCATGAAACCTCTACATCCCATGCGAACACACCCATGGAACTTCCTGCCCAAACACATCACATGCATCCTACCTCACCCTTTACTCCCTCTATGTCATCCCCTACCTTAATAGAACCACCTTCTCTGTCACCAAGACCACCTCCTATCAGACCTTTCACTCGGCCCAATCCTAAACCAAACCCAAAATATCACAATTCTGATTTCCAGCTTTATAATGTTTCCTTATCCAATACAACCAAACCACCTATCATCGCTCACGCCCTAAAACACTCATCTTGGTGTCATGCAATGCAGCTTGAATTCGATGCATTAAAACGCAACAACACATGGACCCTTGTCCCTTCTACTCTGGTTGTAAGTGGGTTTATCGAACCAGATATACTCCTGATGGATCGGTTGATCGATTAAAGGCCCGCCTTGTGGCCAAAGGGTTCACCCAACGACCTGTTATTGACTATATTGAAACTTTTAATCCGGTCATCAAACCCGCCACTCTTCGACTAATTCTTACTCTTGACATTTCCCAAGGTTGGGTTCTTCACCAACTTGACATAAACAATTCATTCCTTCAAGGCACCCTCAATGAGGATGATTTTATGGCTCAACCACCTATCCAGCTTTTCCTCATCATGTATGTAAATTACACAAAGCAATCTATAGCTTAAAGCAGGCCTCTCGCGCTTGGTATGATGAACTTAAATCATATCTTATCTCTCACGGTTTTAAACCCACTATTTCCGATTCATCCCTTTTCACTCTTACTGTTGGATCATCCCCTATTTACCTCCTTGTTTATGTTGATGATATTATCATCACTGGACCTACTGATTCTTTAGTTTCTCGATTAACTTTTATCCAACAAATTCTATTTAAAAGACCTTGGTCCACTTTCCTACTTCCTTGGCATCGAAGTGCTTCCTTAACCCCATGGTCTTCTCTTATCTCAAAAGAAATATATTTATGATGTTCTCAAAAAGACACATATGAGTAACAGTCGGCCAATATCCACATTCGTTACATGCTCTGAAAGTCTTACTCTGCATGGTGCTCCAAGCTATCCTTCTCCTATCGAGTATCGCTCCATTGTAGGAGCCGTGTAGTATTTATCGCTTACACAACAGGATGTTGAATTCCCTGTCAACAAGTTGTCTCAATTCATGCACGCCCCAACTTATCAACATTGGGCAGCCTTAAAATGGATACTGTGATATTTACAGGGTACTATATCCAAAGGTATTCTACTACGAAAACATTCTCCTCTTAATTTGCATGCATTTACAGATGCAGACTCGTCAAGTGATAAAAAACAATTATCGTAGTACATCAGGTTATGTTATTTTTCTTGGCTCCAATCCTATTGCTTGGACCTCAAAACGTTAAAGTACGTTAGCTCGCAGCACCACCGAAGCCGAATTCAGAGCTGTAGCCTCCACCACGACTGAGGTCCAATGGCTCACCTTCTCTCTGATCTAGGCTTAAATTTATCCACCGCTCCCACTATTTATTGTGATAATTTAAGTGTCACTACGTATTCAGCAAACCCGGTTTTTCACTCACAAATGAAGCATTTAGCATTGGATTTCCATTTTGTTCATGAAAAGGTGCAAAGTGGGTCTCTACGAGTTACTCACATCTCGGGGGATGATCTACTTGCGGATGTTCTTACAAAGCCCCTATTACGACCACGTTTTGAACTATTGACATCTAAGATTGGTCTCGCTACTAGCTCCTCCATCTTGCGGGGGAATGTTAAATGATATTTCAGCTTAATGATATTCCAGCTGATTACATATTTATTGTATATTAATTGTATTCCAATCACACTAATTTAGTCAATCAATAATAGTTTCCTTAGCTAGTTTTTCTCCTATAATTTCTCTTGCAGTTTGTATATGTAGGTCTTCTGTAAATCAAATTGTACTATCAGTTTTCATTTATATCTTCAAACCTTTATACTCATGACATCCATCAACATTAGTTATTAGTTTTATAAAAGGTTTTGGTAAAAATAAATATAATGGTAGGTTAAAATGATATGGGTATACATTTACAAGAATCAGGATCTTATATTTTAATTATCATAGGGTGAAAGAAATTTTACTCAACAAAAACTCAATTATGTACCTTTCTTACTTCAAGTAGCTTCAATTTAAAACATTTTTTTAAAATCAAAAGCTAAAACTCTTTCAATCAATTAAACCAAACAAAATTTAAATTTGGTAGAAATTTATTTTCTCAAATACAAATATTAAACTCTTAAAAACACTTAGGGGTGTTTGGTTCGCGCACACACTAGCGGTGTTCTTCCCAGCGGCGGCCTCCCTTTACTCGAACCCCTTCTTCTTCGACACACTGAAGGTCTGTCTCTCTATTATCTTCTTCTCCTTCTCCGGCCTCGCTTACTCAAGTGCCTCTGCTTCAGATGTATGGTCATATATCTGCAATCTTCTTGTTTTTTTGAATGTCTAATCATAGATCTCCCTTACTCACACATGTCGTCTTACGAAGCCTTAGGTCTCAGTTTCGCATTTGGTCACAAATTATCCTTTTCATCCTGATTTTTAGGAGTTCATTCACAGTTTGAGGTAAATTTTAGCATTCTGTTACTATGTTTTCCTCAATTTGGCTTTCCAGGGTTCTAATGGGACTCACATTCACGATTTTATAAACCCTAATTTGTGTTCTAGCTTTGCTAAGTTGCTTAACAATTCTGATTATTGAACATCTTGTCGTTTTACTTCTAAATATTGGTCCAAAAAGATTAGTGAAAACTGTTGTTGATCTCGGAACTTTTACTTGGAAATTGTTCGCTTCACATTAGTTTATGAATTTGAAACGTATACGGATGGTTATTAACCTCTTATTTAGAACAAAACACTTTTATGAATTCAAAATATGCAGATACGTAGTCTGATTTGAAGTATGCCCCTCTCTATGATCTAATAGCTCATGACTTTTTTGAGTTTTCCCCCATTTACAAAAACCGCTTATTAACGTAGTGTAAGTAACAACATCCGGCCGCCACACAGACATGCCTCTCCGTTAAGCAAATTGTTATAAACAACAATGCCAGGCTCATAACCAGCCTCTCTCATCTGCAGACTACAGTGATGGGATACATCATTAATCAAGTATGATGACATGGAAATTAGGGTTGAGGTGGACCAATGCGTGTATAAGATAAACGTCACCTTCACGTGGGGCATATTACTCAGCATAAAAGATTCGTCCAAGGCACAACCAATTCTGTTAGAAAAGGATGTGTCAGGTGTCCCCTCTTTATTGGTGAAACAAGAAAAGGGAATATTGCAAAAACAGACACTCAATTTCACTCTAAAACTTCACTAAAAACCATTGACTGCCTTAAGCATCGGAGACCTCCCTGCTTCGACCTTCACTTAGTATTTTCAGTTGTTTTGCAGCTATCTGTTGAAGAATCAGGGTTCGAACATGCAGCAACACAAACCATATAACAATGAGGTGAAATGCTTGATTGTTGGTGGAAATCTCACTCTCATGTCCTCAAAAAGTAAAGCAACTTCTTTAATGATGCCACTCTTAAAGAATGCGTCTAACAGGCATCCAAAAAACTCCCTGTTACATCACAAAAAAAGAACCATTTTTTACATTTGAATTATTTGATCAATTATGTTCTGATCATCAATTTTCAAGAATCTGTGTATATATGAAAAAACAGTCTTTACATTTCAAATGCTGGATCAAAATATGTTTTTTGCAAGTTTCATTCATAAAAACCCATGTTTACAATTGGATTGTTTAATCCAATTATCTTTAGTTCATTACATTCTAATTCTTTTGATTGATTTACAAGAACCCACTTTTACATTAGAAATTATGATCCGAATTATGTTCTTTCAAGTACCAAGATTATTACGGGGCGGGGCATATATTAAGCAAAATTCGTATAAAAAAGTTACAGTTAAATAATATTTATTTTCTTGCACCATTGTCAATGTCTTGTCTTTAAAAATCTCTCAATCTGTCATTACGTAATGGTTTCACGGTACTTGTCTGAATTTTTCCCCAATCCAAAAAATCCGAATAAAAATTAATACTAACATCGTATATAAATTGGGAAAAATTGCATACAATATTAAATTATATTTTATTAGTAAATTGAGAAAAAAAAAAGTATAAATTTTAAATGATTCATAATATGAATAGTAAACATATGTGTCAAAAATAAATAACATCCCAAGATATAAATATATCATTAGTATTTTTATAGTCGTATAATAAATAACATAAATCACGTGTTTAAACTGCACACACCGTGAATCGATCCCATGCCATTGAGATTCCAAGATAAAATTACTACCAGTTGAACCAACACATTGTTTATGTCTTTTATCACGCAAAAAACATATAATCTAATATTGGACAGCTGAGCTATATTAACATATAATTTTTTTTTGGCCCCTTGTAATGAATTGGGCCCTGGGCGGTGGCCCATGTGCACCAGGCCATGGCGGCCCTGATTAAAAGAGGTTGATTGGCTACTGCTTTCATTAATTAGTGCTTGCTCATTATTTGATACTTGAAATGCCAAATGCCAATAGCCTTGCGCAACATTCCTGTTGCTTTCCACCCCAAATGAAACTAATCCTTAATTTTCCGGAGATAACAAGGTCATCTCAACAAGTGAGGTTGGGTAATTTTGATGCCCTGTTACTCATAGTTTTTACCTAAGCATTGGTGTGCTTCATAACCTTTTAATTACATGCCCAAAAGGGAACATTAATATATGAGTAAATTACAGAAATGGTCCCTGTGGTATGTTTAAAATTATGGAAACGGTCCCTTAACTTTCAAAGTTGCAGTGGCGGTCCCTCAAACCACTTTTTATTTGCAAAATTGGTCCTTCTATTTCTAAATTTTTTTAAAAATGACGATTTTACCCTTCTTTCAATTACAAGTTTGGTAATTTCAATTTTGGTCCTTTTCTTAATTTTTCATTTTTTGTTTTAAATTTAAAATATTAATTTAATAAATTATGATTTGATTCATTTTTATATTATTATTATTATTAGTTGTACCTATTTATTTTGTAAAATAAATTTATATTTCTTTACTAAAACTTATTTTTATTTATTTACTTAATTAGTTAAGTTATGCATCTTTTTATGTATTCAATTTATTTATTAAAATTTTATTTATTTATATTTTATTGGTTAAACTATTTGTATAATTTTATTATTTATAATTTTGATCAAACTATTTCATTACTTTTAATAAATTTGAATTTGTGTAAATTTTGATTTAAATTTACTAATTCATTACGTTTTGATTTAAATATTTTGTTACGCTAATAAGTTTTTATTTAAATTTATTATTTTATTTGTTTAGATTTAAATATTTTGTTATGTCAGTACGTTTTGATTTCAATTTATTATTTTATTTGTTTTGGTTTAAAATTTTGCTACGTTAATACTTAAGAAACAATTAAAATATTTAAGTGAAAACGAATAAAACATATTCATGTATAAACAAAACTTGTAAATCAAAGAGATTAAACACTATATTGAAATCAAAGCGTATACGCATAACAAAATATTAAAATTAAAAAAATAAAAATACTAAATTTAAATCAAAATGTATTAACGCAACAAAACATATTATTTTTGATAAAATAAATTAAAAGATGAATATTATTCATTATTTCTAATATCTATAAAGATTAATAAATATAAAATAATTACAATATATTATTTTTTACATCTTTAAATATTAATAAATAGATAAGATTTAACTCTACATTCAAATTATATCTTATATGTAATTTATCTATAAATCTAATTAAAAAAATATTATTTGTTTATTTATGAAATGATTTGTATAATTATTTATTTTTAATATATATTTGTAATTTAAGGCATTTTTTAAAACCAAACAAATAAAATAATGACTTTAAATAAAAACATATTAGCGTAACAAAATATTTATAAACTTAAATCAAAACGTAATGAATTAGTAAATTTAAATCAAAATTTACATAAATTCAAAATTTATCAACGTAATGAAATAGTTTGATGAAAAAGTATAAATGATAAAATTATACAAATAGTTTAACCAATAAAAGATAAATAAATAAAACTTTAATAAATAAACTGAATACATAAAAAGATGTATAACTTGACTAATTAAGTATATAAATAAAAATAATTTTTACTAAAGACATAGATTTATTTTACAAAATAAATAGATATAAATGATGATGATAATGATAATAATAATAATAATAATAATAATAATAATAATAATAATAATAATAATAATAATGATAATGAGAATATAATAATATAATTAATAATGAATCAAAATCATAAATTATTAACTTATTATTTTAATTTAAAACCAAAAATGAAAAATTAAGAAAAGGGACCAAAATTGAAATTACCAAACTTGTAATTAAAAGAAGGGCAAAATCGTCATTTTTAAAAAAAATGAGAAACAGGAGGACCAATTCTGCAAGTAAAAAGTGGTTTGAGGGACCGCCACTGCAAGTTTGGAAGTTGAGGGACCGTTTTCATAATTTTAAACAAACCATAGGGACCATTTCTGTAATTTACTCTTAATATATTTAATCATCAACTGGCCGGGCTAAATTACCTTTTCAACTCAATTATATTTAGACTAAATTACATAAAAGGTCCATGTGGTTTATGTGTAATTACAGTTTTAGTCCCTGAAAGAATTTTATTACACCACAGGTCCCTAAAATCGAAAAGTTGTAACATTTTGGTCACTGAAACTAACGGTGGTTAACTTTGACCGTTAGTCTCAGGGGCATTTTTGTCCTTTTGTTTTTCAGGGACCATCTATGTAATTTTGAAACTTTCTTATTTCTTTTTCCTTTTTTCTCTTTTTTCTTTATGTCATAATTTATTTTCATATATATATATATATATATATATATATATATATATATATATATATATATATATATATATATATATATATATATATATATATATTTTTTTTTTGTATTTCTTTTTTTCTCATTTAATTATTCAAATGTAACATTTTATTTTTTATTTTTTTTATTTTAACTATTAATTTTTATTTGTATGATTATTGTTATTATTAATACTAACTTTTTTATATATTACCATAATTATTTATATAACATTATTATATGATATACAAATTTATTTTTTCCAATTAATTATTGAAAATCCAAATTTTTCTCCATTATTTTTTCCATTTAGAAAAGATAAAAATTAAAATTAGTTTTAGTTTATTTTCGTTTAGAAAATCTAAAACCGAAATGATTTATATTTTTTCTTCATACAAAAAATTCAAAATAATAACATGTTGAAGTTTTTTTTTTCATTTGGAAATATTAAAAGTATGAGTGTTTCGTTGTTTCTTCATCGTAAATATTAAAAATATGAGTGTTTCATTGTTTTTTTCGTTTTAATAAATAAACAAAGTATATAATTTTTCATTTTTTGTATGAAAAAATTAAAATCAAAATGAGTCGTTTATTGTTCGGAAAAGTTGAAAATCTGACATCGCTTATTTTTTTAACCATTTTAATTTTCATTAAATGATAACCAATCTCGATTTTAGTTTTTTCGAACAAAAAACTGACGAATCGTTATTATCAGTATTTTTTGATTGAAAAACAACGAACACTTCCAAATTTATTTTTTGATCAAAAAATGACGAACCATTTTGATTTTCTATTTTCCAAACAAAATAAGCATTCCGATTTTAATTAAACGGTGAAAAAAAATGACGAACCATTCCGATTTAATTTTTTTCGATCAAATAAACGATTAACCATTTCGATTTTAATTTTTTTTTTATGAAAACACAATAAATCGTTATGATATTATTTTTATAAACAAAATATCCATTTCGATATCAAGACGAACCATTACAATTCAAATTTTTCAATAAAAATGACGAAACCTTCAGATTTAATTTTTTTGATAAAAAACTGACAAACCATTCCAATTTTTTATTTTTTCGAACCATTCAGAATTAAAAAAATTTTGATTAATGAAGAAGCTATGAACCATTCTGTTTATATACTTATTCAAAATGAAAAAAACTTCAGCACTTCATTGTTTTGAATTTTTTAAATGGAGAAAAAACAAATAAATCATTTCAATTTTAGATTTTCTGAACGAAAATAAACTAAAACTAATTTTTATTTTTGTCGTTTCTAAATGAAAAAAAGAATGGAGAAAGATTTGGATTTTCAATACCTAATTGAAAAAAATAAATCTGTATATCATATAATAATGTTATATAAATAATTATGGTAATATATAAAAAAATTAGTATTAATAATAACAATAAAAATACAAATAAAAACTTATAGTTAAAATAAAAAAAATAAAAAAAATGTTATATTTGAATAATTAAATGATAAAAAAGAAATACAAAATATATATATGAAAATGAATTATGATATAAAGAAAAAAGAGAAAAAAGGAAAAAGAAATAAGAAAGTTTCAAAATTGTATAGATGGTCCCTGAAAAACAAAAGGACGAAATTGCCCCTGAGACTAACGGTCAAAGTTAACCACCGTTAGTTTCAGGGACCAATATGTTACAACTTTTTTATTTTAGGGACTTGTGGTGTAATAAAATTCTTTCAGGGACTAAAACCGTAATTCCATATAAACCACAGGGACCTGTAATTTAGTCTTATATTTATAATAAGAGGATCTATCTGAAAGTCTTCAAGCGTTGTTAAAAAAGCAAGCTCTAGCTATGACATGTTGAAAAGAGCTCTGTCTTCAAGCCCAATCCATAAATAGGCTTCTAAAATAAAAAATATTAACTTTTATCATTTTTTATCATTTATATTAATATTACTTATTTTTTATCATTAATAATATTGATTTTTATATTTTTATTGTTTATAGTAACAACTTTTATATTTTTCAATCAATAATAGTAATTGGTGACCTGTAAACCTGTTTAGCAGATCACCAACTTTTCAGATATAAAAAGTAGTAACATCTTTTTATGTTTTTATCAATAATAGTAACATATCAAATTAAAACCTAATTTTTTTATTTTTTTATGTTTTCTAATATTTCATAAACACCAGAATAAACCCAATTTATGTTTCAAATTTTGTTGTGAAATTTTATAATAAATTTTAGTTTTTATTTTTCTATTATTATTTATGTAATTAAAGTTTACTTAATTATATTATACTATCATTAGTAACTATTTTTTTAACTTCATTAAATATATTTATTCATAATTTTTATTTTTTCGCAACCTTATAAATTTTTGAACATATATTCAGAATATTTACGGTTAAATAATATTCGATTATTTATTCATAATTATATATAGTTGCAACCCATTTAGTTTTGTGTTTTTAACAACGAATGAAAGAAACCGGTTTATAGTTTTTCTGAATGAAAATGTTGCAACCCATTTTGATTTTTAGTTTTCAATTAAAAAATACAACACATTTAGATTGAAAAAAAATTAAAAAACCAGAATGACTCATCTTTTTTTGTTTGGAAAAACTAAAAAATAGTATGGTTCGCATTTTTTTGTTTGGAATTAAAAAACTACAAATTATTCAATTTTTTAATCTACACAAATGAAAAGTACTACAATCCATTCAAGTTTTTAGGTTTTCTAAATGACAAAAACTACGACCCGTTGATTTTTAAGTTTTTTTTTGACAAAAAATTTATGAACAACTCTGGTTCTTTAATTTTTACTAGAAAAAAATTGCAACCATTCATTTTTTTTAGGTTCTAACAACAAAAAACTATGAGTAATTGTGGTCTATACTTTTTCTGAATAAAAAATATTGTAACACATTTTGATTTTTAGTTTTTAAAATAAAAAACTACGTACAACCCATTTAGATCGAACAAACTAAAAAACCAACATGTTTCATATTATTTTGTTCGGAAAAACTAAATAGAAAATGGTTTAAACTTTTTTCGTATGGAAAAGTGAAAATTGAAATGATTCGTAATATTTTTTTCATTCATATTATATATAATCGTGAATAAATAATGGAATATAGTCTAATCGTAAATAAATATTTAAAATATATATTAGAAAATTATAAGTTATGAAAAAATAAAAATTGTAAATAAATAAATTTAATGAAATTAAAAAACTAGTCAAGATGGTAATAATGTATTTAAATAAACAAATAATAAATGAAATTAAAAACTAAAATATTATTATAAAATTTCACAACAAAATATGAAACATAAATTGTGTTTATTTTGGTGTTTATGAAATTTTAGAAAAATTTAAAAAAATAAAAAAAAATTGAGTTTAATTTGATTTGTTACTATTATAGATAAAAATACAAAAAGTTGTTGCTATTTTTTATAACTGAAAAGTTGTTGGTGACCTGCTAAACAAGTTTGCAGGTCACCAATAACTATTGTTGATCGAAAAATAAAAAGTTGTTACTATAAACGATAAAAAGTATAAAAGTCAATGTTATTAATGATAAAAAATAAATAACGTTACTATTAATGATAAAAATGACAAAAGTTGTTACTATTTTTGGTGATTTGCCCCTTCTAGAATATATATTTATAAAAGTAGTGTATCCGTGTAAAGCAACGACGATAAATATATTTATATTTATATGATAAATGTTCATTTGGTATCACAAATTCTTCAAAAGACATAAAATGACAAGTATTTTTGATCGTTCATTAACACATCAAACGATGAGCTTGGATCAACACAAATGGTCATTACTAAACTTGTAATGAATGACCCATCTATACGTCTAAAACAATTCATGAATGGAATGTGACCACTTCATATTACGATTTTAGTCCTTTTTATGGATTGATTTATCATGAGAGTACTCTATGTGTCATAAAAAAAAAAGGGTAACCCACCCTCTGGGGTCCCCACTAACCGGTCTCACAGCCAACGTGAAGAAGGTAAATCGTGTAACTCATGGTTAAAGGACATGTGCAAGGTTTGAACCCTGAACCTTCATTATTGATTCCATGTCCCCACGCACTAGGCTACCATCGCGGGGACCTCTATGTGTCATAAACCAGAATTTAAGTACAAATGTCGAAACATATCTCTTACCGAATTGACTAATTAAGCTTACATAAACCTATAAGTTTGCAAAGTCTTGAATATTTGTTGAAATTACCACTTCATGTAACCTACATTTCTTGACACCAAGTTGTTCTCGTATTTCTGTATACAACTTGGAAGATGTCATTTGAGCAAACACATGAAAACGTTGAATTCTAAGCTCATTTGCTACCAGGAATATGAATCCAACGAATCTCAATTTCGGCTTCAGCACGTCCCATGTGTTGCAATCTCAGGCACAAATCTTGAACGAGGGTGTTGTCTCTCCACGTTATGCAACTCTCTTTTGCCAGACAATTTGACGTGCTTGGGTTTAACCGGTTTATAACGGTGTTGCTTGGCATACCCTCCAAATTTCTCTTTAGACACTTCAAAAACGGCTCCAAGTAATATTCTGCTTCCCCCAGTTTTTCATCCGCCATAATCAACTTATGGTCGTAGACCGTCTGAAATCATACAAGGTTTAATTGGAAGTAATAACCTAATGGTTTTATTTATCTTGTTTATTTTATGTACAAATCAATAATGAAAGAAAGTTACCAGTGTTATTGGAAGCTCGAGATCGTAAAAGGCAAAAGTCAAGTCCGCATTCCACACAGGATTGACATCCTTCTTTACGACATTAGTCTTCAACTTCTACATCGAAGTATAAATATACATGGAACAAAATATGTAACGATGAAGTTACGAGTCACTCAATCAAATTAAATTACAAGTATAAACACAGACACTTCTTAAAAAGTCTCTAACCAATATTGATACAATGTTTGATCAAGTAGGAAAGCATGTTTTTATAGCCAGAATTTAAGGTTTGATTTTGAGAGATTGTATAAAGTTAAATCAAATGATATATATCCTTCTTTCCCATATTTTTGGTTAAACTTTTAAAAGATAAAACCCTTCAAATCCTTTGAAATCCTGTGATCCAAGAGTGAGCTAGCTTATTGATTTCTAAATTTTCCTTTGTAATGGTATCTTTGTAATTGTTTTCAGTAAATTGAAAAGGTTTTTCTATTTTCTATAAAATTGAAAATTTAAAAAGGGAAAATTTTTCTTGAAACTAAACAAACCCAGTTTATATCGGCCAAGCAACGACATGGTAAATATAATAGAACTAACCTGTTTACCCATCTTGACGACAATATAGGTATCACCAATGGCAAGATTTACAGCTCTTTTGATCCGGACTCTGAGTAGTCCTAATGGAATCTTCATTGTAGCAAGCTAATCAAATTGAATCAAATCATAAATTTCTTTTAAAGATATTTTCTTCTCTAAATAAAAATGATCTTCCTTTGATTTTACAAAAGATACAACAGATTTAACCACTCAATTGTTTGGTTTAATTGGTGTTTTTGTTTAGAATAATAAATGATTTTTTAAATTCAGAAAAAAAAATCTTTAAGTAGTGGTGGCAATTGTTTCTCGATAATCAAATCTAAACAATGTTTAAAGTTAAATTTTATGAATGCATGCATAAATGTACTGCTAAGAAACTGCATGTTGAATGAAGTTGGTTAAACAAATTTATATATTCAAATGCTCCTCAATATTACTTTTAAAGACAAATTTATTTTCTAAATATGGTCTACAATCATTGAATTTATAATTAAACATGTTACTAACATTTGATGTAATCAGGGGTGACCAAATGCAGTTTGAGTTTGGTTTCCCTTAAAAACCAAATTCAAAAATTGTAACACCCGTCTTTGACATGTATTACGTTAATTTAGTTTATTGGATATTTGATTTATTAATATTGCGTTGGGCCAACGATATTGCGATTAGTGGAATTAACAAATGTCGGAGTCGAGTATACGTTTCACCCGGTTCTAATTTACCGGATTTTATATATATATATATATATATATATATATATATATATATATATATATATATATATATATATATATATATATATATATATATATATATAGAGAGAGAGAGAGAGAGAGAGAGAGATTCACGAGATTAAAATGGGTTAATTGACCTTAGTTGTGAAATTGTGATAACGGGGTTGGGTATCGGTGTTGAACCCACAATATAACCAGAATGCATATGTATTACATGTTTTGAGCTTGCTTATAACTCTTCACTTACAAAGCAATTGAGACAAGGGTGTTGTGTTTGTGTTTTGCTACTGCTGGAGGTCAGAAACAAAGCCATGGATCAGAGGAGTTGATTGGGATTCATCTTCATCTTCTTCAAGTTGTGTTCATCAAACTGTAAGGTAAGTGAAGTCTCAAATCTTGAGTTTTATCCTGTTAAAATGGTGATAAGATGTGGAATTGGTTTCTAAGTGTGGTAGAATTGTTTTTGTGCTGAAATCTCGAGTTTATATGAATGGTAACGAATTGGGGATTTAAACTCCCCTAGACAAAGCTGAAAACATTACAGAGGACCTGCAACCCGTTGTGATCACAATCGCGATGAGCAAAGAGCCGTCGTGATGATGTCCAAAACGGTCGAGGCCGAGGTCGGGCTAGAGTTTATGTACACGGCCCGCAGTGGGAGCGCGCCCCGCAGGCAGTGCGACCGCGCTGGGTGAGTGCGGCTGCAATCAACCCTATTTGGGTCAGATTGGGCTTTTGGGCCTTGGTGCCTATTTGAGTTATATTTTAGGGTCTCTCAGTTGTATTACTGCTTAAATCAGGGTTTGTCTGTTGAGTCTGGGTTAATCTGTCAGATTCATTGTGCGACAGGGACCGATAAAGATCGGGCTGAGATAGATTCGGGTTAGCATGGGGCTAGTTAGAGTTTACTATTGCGATCCAGGTGAGTACACGAGTTCTTTTAAACGCACGTCTCCTTTACGAGTCAATCCTGTTAATTGTTTATGTGAGATATATAATTGTGATATGAGAAAGGGAAGTTGTACCTCAGGTATGACCACCATCCCTTATAATTGTGATAATTATGTGCATGAGTTGAGATAGAGTGAGGGTATGAGATGAGATCCACCCGAGCTGTCGGGAATTGATATCCGCGATGGGTTATCGTGGGAGTTGATATCCGTGATGGGTTATCGCGGGGGCCGATGACTACGATGGGTTATCACGGAGGCCGCTGTCCGCGATGGGTTATCTTGTGGACTGATATTCCCGATGGGTTATCATATGGGCTATGTCGCCCCACCTAGTCAGGTCGCTCATGTGCTTTATTATGTGGCTAACCGCTGTTGTGTGCGGCCTGTTAGTAGTGGGAAGAATCCCCACTAGGGATGGGATCCCCTGTGATTGTGGGAAGATGTTCCCACCAGAGATGTAATTATAAGTGTTATTGGATCTCATGCTCCATGATGGAGGTACCATAGACGCAGAGATAAGGGCAATGTGCTTAGAGGAGTGTTGAGTTGCATTACCTGCCATGTGTTATGTGTTGTGTGTTTATGTTTATGCTGTTGAGTCTAACCCTTATGTACTCACGAGCTGTTAAAGCTTACGTATTCAAGTCTAAATGTGTGTCTCAGGGGGTCAGAGATCGGGATATTAGTGGGGGACCGATGTAAGGGACAGCAATTAGCTCGTGGATTACTGTTTTGGCAGTGTGTGGTCTACAGATCCTGATGATTAGTGTGCGTGTATATATATGTTATATCAGAGTTAATTGCATTGTAACTAAAGTTTTAAATCAGTTGTGTTTGCTTGTAATCCTATGACATAATTATGATGAGTTTCATGCGTTATTGCCACATCTGTTTTCTAAATGATGTGACATTTAGTGGATATCGAGGGTGTTACAGAAATGAAAAATTCTGATTCTGGATTTTAAAAACCGAAGATTTTTCCGGTTTCATTTTTCCGTTTCTACTTTCATTTTATTTAGGTTTAGTATTTATTTTTCCTTTTTCCCATTAAACGTATCGTATTATTTAAATATCTATAAGTTCAACAATAATAAAAATTATTAATAACTAAATCCAATAAAAAAAATCTTAAGTTTGATGTTATTGTTACCCAGCAACAAATTCGAACCATTACTAAAAGGGTTAATTACGAAAAACTTTAACAATTATCAATTTTTTTTATTTTGGATAACACATTATTTTTTTTAGATATAAGGATTATACTAATAAAAACATGTTAATCTAGGCAATATTAAAGGAATAAAATGTAAATTATTTTGAAGTAATGGTTTTTTCATGTGGATAGTAAAACTTTTCTTGACGTGTCATTTGACCACTCAACTTGATGTGCACTTTTTAAATATTATCGGTTACGTGATTACCAGACAAGTTATCTTGATTGGTGTATAATCTCCTATTAAAAAATAGTATAATATGTTACCCAAATTTTAATAAATAATAAAAAAGACAGTGTTTTGCATTTTTTTCAATATAATATAATATGTTACCCAAATTATAATATAATATAATATGTTACCCAAATTAGAAAAGTAAAACAAAAACATAGGTTATTAAAAATAATACTATAAAAATTCTTCAAAAACGTAATAAAATATTCAAGTTATAAAAGTTGAAATATTTATATAATCTTCTTTTTGGTTTACTTTTTTGCTTTTGTATTATTTTTAACCAGACATTTTGTTTAACGTAGATGTGACATAGAAAATCTGAAGGGATGAAGAACACTGTTTAGATACAGATGGATCAATCACGCGGTTCTGCAGCGTCCTCCAACTCGCTGTCCGCTCCCCTTCACTTTCTTTGCTGGACGGGTACACTAAAAGTAGTTAAATATGGGTTATAAGGCACGCTAGGCCCCTCTCAGCCAGTATAAAAAGGCCCCACTGAGAGCTATCGATCGAGGAGCTTCTCAGCGTGCAAGAACGCGACTTTTAACTTCCATTTCCGTCAAATGACCCGGCCTCCCCTGGCTCTTCCACCGTCCGGGGAAAAGGAAGGCCTCTGGTTCTCTCGCCAAGCATCCAACTTTAGCCCTCACTCTCTTAATTATGAGTTACTCTTTGAACCCCTCAATGATCGAACTTAAATTAAAGATATGAACTAAGTGCCATTTGATGAGTAACTGAGAACAAAGGAGAGGGCTAGTCAACACCTTAGTGCCTCTCGAAATCCCAGTACGATCAGTGCCTTCTTGTCCCTCCTGGCCTGCATGCTCTTAAGACGGACCAAGGGGAGATAACCCAGAGTTCTACGGTGGGAAAGAAAGTAAGGAGTTAGAGTTCGATTGGAGTTCTATGGTGGGAAAGAAAGTAAGGAGTTAGAGCTAGGAAGTGAGAACGGAGTGAAGCCACTCGACTAGAGGGAGATGAATGAGTACTCTCTCTCCTCATTCAAAGAAGATAGAGAATTACTCAGTACTGCTACGAGAATAGAAGTGGTTCGTTTTCTTTCTATACCAAATTAAAGATTTCGTTTGTGTTCTTTCTTGTGGTAGTCATTGCGAATGAGCAAGTAGGGGGCAGCAACTAAAGAGGTAGCGAGACTGACCGCATGCAATTGCAGGAGTAGGTTGACTTTCTTTCATTTTGGTTATGGAAAGTGAAAGTTCTTTCGTTTAGTACGAGATCGCTTCACACATTTAATTCCATTAACAGTAAAAAAAATTCTACAAAAACACCATTTTCTTGATTTTTAATTTGCTCGAGGATTTATGAGGTAAAAAAATGATTAAGAGACTTAACCAAAACAATAAGATAACTTCAAGGTTTTTTTATATGAATATCCCTAAAATTAGTAAAGGTGTTACATAACTAACTTTTGAATCAGACATAACTCGTTTTTAACTATATAAAATCTATTTTATAGAGGAGAGTTCATATAGAATACTCACCTGACCACCACCACTGTCGCCAAAGTCTATTCTCTTGTTGCGCATGATTGAAATTGTCGCATCCTAGAGAAGATCATCATATCAAATTTAAATTTATTAATTATTCAAGTAAATAATATTCCCATTAGAATGAAACAATTACATTGAATTTCCAATACATAGAATTGAAAATATAAGTACTATATTTGTGCATTTAGCGAAATGAGAATCTTTTGAAAACCCTAACTTTGTTTTTGGTAGAGTTGGCTTATGACATATACCGGATGGGTTTAAGTCATGACTTGATTACTACCATTGTGATGGAATAAGAATAACTGATAACCTGTTTGGTAAGTATTGATTTAAGATATATAACAAAGGATAAATATAGATTTGATATCTCGATAACTAAACAGAGTTGGTTAAACTTCAAAAGATTCAGTTAATCTTGACCTTCACGTAAGGAGAACGACATTAACTCTATATAAAGGAGAGTCATGATATGTATACGTACAATCTTTACAAAAGCCCATATTGATTGCTCAACTAACTTAAGCTTCAGAACGACTTCCTCATGGGGCTTAGTAGGTATTTCGGCTATTTGAGGCGTGTAGTGAACAATAATTTCTTCATACATCAACATTAGTTATTAGTTTTATAAATGGTTTTGATAAAAAAAAAAAAGATATAACGATAGCATATAAGGTTAAACTGATAAGTTCGAGAGAGTATCACTCCTTATGCAGCGCACCAAAAGGTATCACCTCTAAAAAAACTTTTTTTAATTTTTTTTCATAAACATGTTTTAATTAACAATATGAAGATCATATGTAAATTTCACATACATTCACTTCTCCTAGCTCCTAAAAAATGATGTGAACGTACACTTACATAAATTTGCATATATGTGATGCGTGATTTCATGCACTTAGGTCTTGTTTGTTTTTTTCTTAGAAAATCTTCAAAGCTCTTATGTCTGCGAACTCGAAGACGCGGGCAGACGTTTTATATAAAGGCGTGTTTGTTTTTTTTCGTCTGCCCGCGTCTGCAGACGTCTTTCCGCGTCTGCCGCATCGTCTGCGGACGTCTTCCCACGTCAGCGAATGTCTTTCCGCGTCTGCGGACGTCTGCAAACTTTTAGGCCGTCTCTTCTGACCACAGATTTTACAGCTAAGTCCGCAGACCGCAGACATCAACCTCTTAAAAAACAAACAACACCTTAGATTGTTCGATTTTGCGTGAAATTTATATAGCATCTGTGTAATTTTAATTAAAACATGTTTATTAAAAAAATTCAAAAAAAATAACGAGTGGTATTTTCGGGTGCGCTGTGTAATAGTTGTTGCTTACTTGAAACTAAATCTATTTACATTAATTAGGATTTTTTTTATTTTATAATTATTATAAGAAGGTGAAAAGGAAATTTAACTCAACAAAAACTCAATTATGTACCCTTATTACTTCAAGTAGCTTCAATTTTAAAACATTTTTTTAAACCAAAATATTAAACTCTTAAAAACACTTACTTGATAATTAAGTGCATTTACGAGTGCTTCTACGATCTCTGTCATCAACGGGCGTTCTTCACGGTCTCTCTTCAAACATTGATAAGCTATTTTTGTAAATATCTCTAAAGATTTTGGATTTATTTCATCCTTTAGATTACCATGAATAATTTCTTGTAATTTATTTTCTTCGTAACATCGTCGTGCCAATCCAGTCAACGGGCGATGTTTGTTGTTGTTGTTGCCGATACTTAACCTCCCACACAGTACTTCAAACAACACGACACCGAAAGAGTATACGTCAGACTCTTTTGTTAATAGACCCGTCTCTACATACAACGGATCACAGTACCCAACGGTGCCTACTGCGTTGGAGACAAGAAACGTGAATTGTTGGTTAGCAGGACCAAATTTAGAGAGTCCAAAATCTGAGATCTTCGCATCCCAGTTTTCATCTAATAAGATGTTTGAGCTCTTGATATCCCGATGCAATACTCTAAGTTGATTTCCCGTAGGACTATGAAGGTATGCGAGCCCACGAGCCGCACCAATGCAAATCTTGAGACGCCTAATCCACGATAAGTCGTTGCTGTCAAGATACAAATCAAGGCTACCTTTTTGTACATACTCGTACACAAGGATCTTCTCGTCATGATCATCACAATACCCTAGGAGAGAGACGATATTTTGATGTTTGTAAAAGAAAAGCATCATGATCTCCTTCCAAAACTCGGGATCTCCTTGACCAAACGCGCGATTTAAACGTTTTAAAGCGACTGTAGTCTTCCCTTTGTGATGGAAGAGATCGCCCTTGTAGACATCTCCGAATCCTCCTTTCCCGATGCAGTTACCGTCACTAAACTCATTGGTTGCTAATTTTATAGCTTCTAATTGTACTTTGAGATGTTCAATTTGTTTTATGAAAGAAGCCATTTTTATGATATACCTCTGAATCAGATTTGGAGGGGTTGAAGGAGCTTCATATATATATTAGTTTTCTCTATGTAGATAGATTTTTTTCTTCAAAAAAGTCATTTTTTTAATATATAAATAAAGAAAAAGATAATGGGAGTCTGGGAGATGACTGGGTCATATTTTGACAATAATTAAAACTTATATATTTTATTTCGTGTATTTATCAAACTCCCACCAAACCATTAAAAAAATAGGTGAGAATAATCAAACGCTAAAGTTTAATCTTTAAACTATGCAGTTTTTGGAGCTATATGCACACGAGCACCACGTATTTTTAATTGAAAAGTATACTCCTCAATTATTAAGTATTATACAGATCGACCAGTTCATTTTCCATATAGTATACGGATTTGTTTGTATAATAAATTTGTTAATAAATTTTAGTTTTAGAATAATTATAGAATTAGCCACGGAAGGAACCCGTTGCACAAATTTTTGTTGCGTTTACGTTTCAAATTTTCAAGTGATTATCTTGATCAGGTCGAGCAAACAAATGGATATTTGTAATTTAAAATAGAACATTTAATCTTAAATAACAAAGAAACTAAATAAAAATGCAATTTATTAAGAAGTATAAGTTAATAAATAAAAACACAATTTGTTAAGAAGCATAAGTTAACAAGTTACATCTCCAATATGACATTCGTGACTACCACTTTTCAATAACTTTCTTTCGAAAAAAATTATCCATCAAAAGATATTATAAAACCTACAATTAACAATTAATGATTAAAGAATAAACTAACAAACTAAATATAAATTTTCAAGTCATAAATTTCAATAATTCAATTAAAGTGGAAATTAATTAAATAAAGAAATCAGACATAAACTTTCAAGATTAACTTTCAATTAAAGAGTACATTCAACTAATGTCATTATTCAACTAAAGACAACCAGTCCAATAATTGGAAGATGTTGGTCTTTATTTTTGTGCTAAAAATATAATTGAATTTTGATTTTAATTTGGGTTTAAATTATTGAGTTTTATTTCTTGTTTTATTTTTAATACTTATTAGTTATTTAGGCATTCAATTTTTAATTTTTTTTTTGTTTCAATGGAGGTATAAATTTTTTAAATCAAGTTGCACTCTTAAGTTTTCTATATAATGTAAGTTGAACAATTAAATTTTTATCAATTGCACATATAAAACATTGAAAAAAAATTACACTATGAACCAAGGTTATTGGGAAGGGGATCCGTTGCACGGGCTACCCCTAATCTCAACGTAGGTCCGCCTATGGTAGTACAAACTTCAGATATTATGAAAGATATGTGATCGATATTAATCTTAAAAATCCACAAGGTTCCGGAATAAACAAATTATTAGAATGATTCAAAGAACTTACATATTATGATTGAGAAAAACATAGTAAGATCTTTATTTTTATTTATAATTAATAACAATACATATTGAGATACAATAAATAATTAATAATTAATGTTAACCATTAAAATTTGAAAATTTTATTTTACAATTGTCGTATATTAACTTTTAAAAATAATTCTTTTAAGTTAGGTTTTTTTAACTATATCCCTAAAATATAGTAACTATAAATTAATTGAAATGAATTGTTTAAACAAAAGAATTATAAAATACACATGTCATATATAAGTTATACCAATTGTTGGTCTAGTTATTTGCCAAGTGACAATCTATTTACTTTTTTAATAGAGTATATAGATTTTATGCAATTGATATTATAAACTCATTAATTTTTTTAGTGTAAATTACAAAATTCGTCCATATGGTTTATTAGAAATTATGGATTATGTCCATTGACTTTGAAACTTACACTGACAGTCTTTGTGTTTGAAGTTTTGTTATGGATATGGTTTTTTGGCCATTTAAAATGACCATTTTATCATTGCTAGTTTAATAGTTAATATTAATGTTGTTTTTATTATTATTTATATTATTATAAAATAATAAAAGAATTCCAAATAGTTTTAAAAACCTGTAAAATTAATTTAGTATAGAACACATGAAAATAAATAATTAAATATTTTTAAAGATATACGAATTATTATTATTATTATTAATTAAAAACTAAAAAATAACGTTTTGACTTTTGACATTAGATTTTTAAAATAAAATGTAAACCTTTTGTAAATCATAAAATAAATTATTATTATTATTAAGTATTCATTTTTATCCTTTATGCGTTAAATGATTTTCAATAAGGATTAAAACATCTATAAAAACATATAAATTGTTATTTTATCATTATGATGTTTAAAAACTAAAAACAAAATAGTTTTTTAACTTTAGGTTTCATTTTTGATTTTTTTGTTGAAAAAAATTTAATTTTTCATGAATAATAAAACAAAAAAAATCAATTTGACGAATAATAAATAAATTTGAAGTTTTTTGATAGTTTTCTATGACTTTTCTAAAAACATTCGAAAAAAATTACTTTTTAAAAAATGTTAAACTTTTCATAGTAATTACAGTTTTACAAAATATTTTAAGTTTTAAAACAATTTTTTCTAAATGTTTAAACTATAAAAATGTTTTTAAACGTTTATCGAAAGTGTTAAAAAGTTATTTATGTAAACATTTTAAAAAAGTCAAAAAAGTTTTTAATATTTTTAAAAGTTATTTATGCATTTGTCTTTATTAATATTGTATTATTCAAATTTATGTCTTTTATATTAAATTAGTTTTACTGGTATTTTTACTTTTTAGATTAGTATATTATTTAATAATAATAGAAATATCAATAAAAACAACGTTAATAATAATTATTAAACAAGTAAGGATAAAATGGCCATTTTAAATGGCCAAAAGACCATATCCGTAACAAACTGCAACCATAAGGACTGTCAGTGTAATTTTTAAAGTTAAAAGATTCAATCCATAATTTCTGATCCAGGCACTACAAGAGGTTACAGTGAGGACAAAAGTCCTCTCCATAAGTCAAAATGTCGTCACCAAATCTCTAAGGTGAGGATATATCCTCGCCCTAGTTTCCCACTAAAAACTCGTCCCTGTATATCTATCGTGATGACAAAATTTGGCTATAGTGAGGACGATAAACTAATACAAATAAATGAAATTATCTATGGTGAGGACATGTGCTTATTTTAGGTAATTATATTCTAATTAATAAAATTAGTTATAGTGAGGACACGTCCTTACTTTAGTTATTTATATTCTGATTAATAAAATCAGTTATGGTGAGGATATTTCCTAACCTTAAGTATTTATATTCTAATTAATATAATTATCTATGGTGAAGATATATTACCCATAGAGACGACGTGTCCATACTTTAGGAATCTATATTCTGTTTAACGTAATTACCTATAATGAGAATTTGTCATAATGATAGCCCAACATTTTTGTGCCAGCATATTGTTGTTTTTGCTGTTTCCCACCCGTTTTCTGGGCTATTAATATTTGTTTTATAGACTTTCTAACATTCCAAACAACAACATTATCATTAACATAAACCAATATCATCAACACAAACTAATATCATTTAAAACAACATTACCACAATGAAACAAGTATCAAAATAATACCATTTACACAATATCGTTCCAGACTAATAAACCTACATTTCAATCTTCACCATGATCTTCCTCGTCCACGTCCGAAAACTCAATTTCGATATTATTGGCTTTCAAACCTTGTAGAAGGGACCTCCAATTTAGCATCCACTCGCGAATGTCTAATTGAAGAATCTGAAGCTTGTTTTGCCAACAATGTTGAAGATCTCAAGCTTGTTTCGCCTGCAATTCATCAACCTCAGCTTGGGTATAAGAAGTTTCTCTAGTGGATATAGATCGTTCAGCTAAGACATTTGATGAAGAATTGGCACAATGTAAAATTTGTCCACGTCTCCGATTGTGCCCGCGACGTGTACCCAACACTTGTTTGATGATTTTCTCTTGAGGCAATGGGTTAGAAACATCAGTTTGAGCATTTTTCAATGCCATCTTTTCCTGTATAATTACAAAACAATAATTACCGATGTGTGTATGCTTTCTTTAGTTTCATACACTAAGTAAAAGAAAGTACTTACATATTGTTGATGAGAAAGACTGCCAACGATAAATGTCTCATTTTTCGTATGGTTTGTACGAAACGTTTTCAATCAGGCTTGGATATACACCATCAATTTGTCGCTGAAAATACATAAAATAAATTGATATATATACTTAATAGGTTGAATAACATGTCAAAATAGGTCTATAAATCTAAACCTTAAATCGATTTGATGATGCTATAAGAAAAACGAAACTAAATCTATAAATTTAAGTGAAGTCGGATCTGATACACCAATGATTTCCAGAACAGATGTAATAAATTTGATGAAAATATTGGTATCGATACTTGACGAAGAAGCTAGATCTAGAACTTGATACCTGATGGATTTCCATCTTGCAGCGGAAGAGGAACAAAAGCATCAGGTGTAACCAAAATTTTTTTGCACATAATGTAACTTTCTAACTCGATTATGAGAATACGAAACACAAACAATCTCAATCTCCCCTTCTGTCGAAAAGAATTCTGCCGACAAGAAATAAACAACTAAAATCCCTACCTCGCCACATATGCCTTTTCCTTCGCTCCAGTACAGCGAAAAGCACGAGAGAGAACCGCCTAGGTGTTTTCACCAAACAAAAAAGAATATCTAAAAACTTTAACTCTAAACAAGTAAACAACATTGAAAATCGACGCCATGGAAAAGGAAAGATACATACATATTTATCTTCAAGTTCTGGAACCCTAGTTTGACGAGGATGAAGTTGATGATGTTTGCAAAGAGTATTTTGTTGCCTTCGATTGTGAAAGTAAGACCGGAGGGAATTGCCACCCTCAATCGATGGTTGTGATCCTTTGACGGACACTGGTGGTGGATGAGGAAGTAATAAATGACGGTGGGTGAAAAATGAATGACCTAATTGTTTTTTAGATCCATTTATTTTTTTTCTTTATTTATCTTGTTTAAAAATTCATGTCAACATTTAAATTGCAAAATAACTTAAAAATCAGTGTTACGTCACTATTTAAAAGGTTTCGGTGTTGTTTGTTTTTTAAGAGTGTGATGTCTGCGGTCTGCGGACTTAGTTGTAGAAATCTGCGATCAGAAGAGATGGCCTAAAGATTTGCAGACGTCCGCAGATGCGTGAAGATGTTCGCAGACGCGGGCAGACGCAAAAAAAAACAAACGCAGTTTTATATAAAATGTCTTCGAGTTCGCAGACATAAGAGGTTCGAAGATCTTTTAACAAAAAACAAACAAGGCAAGTTAAAGATTGAATAAATGTACATTAAAAGGTGTATAGAGTCAATTATAAATGGTAATGAATAAGATATATATTGCTACAATAAGAAAAAAAAAATTTGATAGTAAATTGTTATTTTATACAATAAACCCAAATTAATAATTAATAAATTCTATGGTGGGAATTTTTTGAATTGAAATTAAAATGTTAAAATCATATAGTGAGGACATGTTCTCAACAAAAATAGACCCGTGATTTTTTTAATTTATGAGGGAATTTGATTTACTTTTGACGGAAATGTGAAAAATTTATGGTGAGGACATCTCCTCTCGAAATCTTAGGTCAAATAAAAAAAATCAACAATTGACGTGTTTCTTTTGTGTCGAATAAAAACAAAAAATCTAAATTAAAATATCATATAGTGTCTAGATGTCCTCACCAAAAATAGACCCGAATTTTTTTTAAATATGATGATAATTTGATTTAGTTTTGATAGAAAATATAAAAAAATTATGGTGAGGACATGTCATCTCCAAACCTTTAGTCAAAAATAAAAGTCAACAACTTATAATTTTTCAATTTTGGTGTGTAAAGAAAAACCAAAAATCTAAATTTAAATATCATATAATGAGGACATGTCCTCACCTAAAATAAACCCGATATTTTTTTTTAATGGGAATTTGATTCATTTTTAACAGAAATATAAAAAAGTTATGGTGAGAACATGTCCTTTACAAACCTTGGCAAAAAAAAAATTAACAAATTTAAATGTTAAAATCTTGATGTGGAAGAAAAACTAAAAATCTAAATTAAAATATCATATAGTGAGCCTCTCCAAATCTTGGGTAAAAAGATAGTCAATAACTTGAAATATTTTAATTTCGATGTAAAAGAGAGAAATCAAAAATCAAAATTAAATCATCTTTTTGGAGGACATGTCCTCACAATATGCTAAGTCAAATATAATAGTCAAAGAAATTACATAATTTTGTCTTTTAGTGAGTTATGATGAGGACATTTTGTCCACAATAAAAATTTTTGTCACAATAGGGTGTTCTTCTTGTAGTGAGGGACGAAATTTATAATTTACCCTTTTTTAAGGGATAATTTCATATATATCCTTGTAAACTTTCAATCTTACGCATATATCCTTACAAACTTCCTTATTACATGTATATCCTTCTAAACCTTTAAATCACACACACACACATATATATATATATATATATATATATATATATATATATATATATATATATATATATATATATATATATATATATATATATATATATATATATATATATATATATATATATAATATGGTTCGAGAGAGTACCACCACTATGCAGCGCACCAGATGGTACCACATTTAAAAGAACTTTTTTTAAAATTTTTTTTCATAAACATGTTTTAATAGACATTATCATGAGCATATGTAAATTTCACATTCATTCACATCTTCTAGCTCCTAAAAAGTGATGTGAACACACACTTACATAATTTTGAATGTATGTGAACATGCATTTATGTGATGTGTGTTTTCATGCACTTAGAGTGTTCGGATTTGCATGAAATTCACATATGATCTTTGTAATGTTAATTAAAACATGTTCATGAAAAAAATTTCAAAAAAAATTATTTTAAGGATGGTACCTTTTGGTGCGCTGCATAATGGGTGGTACTCACTTGAACCTAAATCTATATATACATATATATCCAAATGGTTATTTTAAATTTAATTACATCATTTAATGAAATTATTAAATACCATTAAATTAATTTATTATTGAATTAAATTAAAAATGATATTTCTTTTAGGGGTGAGCGACGGGTACCATTTTCCGAACCCGAACCGGTACTGGTACCGACCGATACTGAATTAATATATTCGGTTCGGTATTCGGTTTTTAAATTAGCTAAAATTCGGTATTCGGTACTCTCGGTTCGGTATTCTGTTTTTAAATTAGCTAAAATTCGGTATTCGGAACCGAACCGGCACTATATAAAATTATACGGTTCGGTATTCGGTTCTTTCAAAACTAATAATTCGGTTTCGGTATTTTCGGGATCGGTACCGGTTCGGTACGGTCCAGTACCGAGCTCACCCCTAATTTCTTTAATTTTTTTAATTTATTTTTGTTAGGATTTAAAATGGTAGTTTAGGTATTCAAAAAAAATTAATGATAAAATAAATTTAAAATAGTCATTTGGATATATATGTGTGTGTGTGATTTAAAGGTTTAGAAGGATATATATGTAATAAAAAATTTTGTAAGAATATATGCATAATATTAAAAATTATAATATTAAAAATTTACAAGAATATATATGAAATTCTTATTTTTTTAATTTATTAAAAACATTTTAGAAAGTTTATACTAACAAAATAATTAAGTGATACTAGATCACCTGCAAGGTTTGAAAGCAAAAATAGCCGATTTTTTGGGCTGTATATACAAATTTTTATCAAACATGGTTACTCTTCAATTATATAATATCCTTGATCTTAGTTAGGTTGCATACGGATCGTGTTTGAGTTTAGAATGGATATAGATTTGGGTTCGAGTATGAAAGGAAAAAAAGAAAAAGAAAAATACATATAAGTGCAAAGGGAGCGAAGAGCGGCACCCCATACCGCGGCACCAAAAGATGTCGGTATGATGGCAGTTACACCACTCCTCGTTTGGCGATACCGAGGTTTTTATACCAGGTATGGTGTATTTGTGTCGAGCAAAAAATGAAAGAATGGAAATGTTTGTATGTGTACTTTTTTAGTGGTACAGAAAGATGATTATTTTAAGTGGTATAAAAAGATGAAAGTGATTGAGTGCTGTAGAAAAATAGAAGAGGTAGAAAGAGAAAAGGTAATATGTTGCTGATGTGGAAAGTGAGATAAAGTGAGATTTAGTTGTACAGTAGGCAAGCTACTCCGCTCATCCTAAGGGGTGTTTCGCTCATGGAATGAATTTTAAATTAATTGAAATTTGCTTACAGTGTATTTTGAAATATAAATTGCAAAAACAATGAATAAAAATATGTATAAACTCCATGGAATTCTTTGATTGAAGGAATCTATTATTACTAGCTATCTTATCTATAAATAAATATAGATTCCTAACATTTCATGTAACCAACCTCATGTATACCCTTAGCTAGCTTTAAATATAACTTCATATCTCAACCAAGCAACTATTATATATTATAAATTAAATCTCATATACTTCAGATTTCAGTTCACGAGTCAAACGCACCCTAAATGTAGTTGAGCTTCAAATATTGGTAATGATTTCCATATATTTGGTTTGAAGTATTACATCAAATAACAATTTCGAAACCTAAACAGATCTTTTTCTTCAAAACCCACACCCTTAGAAGCATAAGATTGGTTTATGGTTCGCTAGTTTTTATTGGTTTTAGAATGACCCTATCCTTTGGATATCAATCATAACTTTTGGTTCTTGAAAATCCTTGAAACAAATGAAGCTTTAGAAGAGTTAAAAGATTATAAAATATAAAAAGCAATTTTTGTATGTAAATTCATTCAAAGATTGGATGTCAACCACATTTGAATGCAAATTTTGAACTAGTTTTTTTTGTGAAGCAGTCACAAACGATGATATTACAAGTGTCATCTTTCGCCTTCATGTCTCTTTTCTTTGAGCCTGGAAGCCTTGTTCAACATGTTTAGAGCACCTTGATGCATATATACGAGCATATCTATCTTGGCTAAAGCACCGAATTGCAAGTAGAAAGCAGTGGGTCAGTCTGCATGTACAACATGTGCTTACTAGGCATCACGAAGAGCCACATCAGGTTGATCGCATATCAAAAAGCAAAATCTTTGCCCTGCGTAAACTGTGTTAGCGAGATCATCTTTCTCACATCTACAAACTACATACATATTGGAAAATTTATTTGATGAAGTAATTACATCTGAAAATGGTTTATTTTGGTTACAGATAAAATCGAGTTGTTGGGCCAGGCTAGGCTAACCCGGCAACGTTTTTTTGTCCGACGATTAAATACTACAACAAATATACGAATTTAAGGTTTATTTACATGTCAAAGCATGAAGAAATTTAAGGTTTATTTACACTTAAAATTGTGTAAATATACATATGTATGTATGTATGAATTTTCCTTTACTCCACCATAAAGCTATACTTCAATGCTTTTTTCAAAGTAGGAAAAGCCAAACACAACATCCATAGATCCATTTCTACACACTTCTCCATAAAGTCACAATAAAGTCACATGAAGTCACAATAAAGCCATAGAAACATTAGGCGCATAAGACAAAGTTGTTGCCTAATGTTGCATGTCGAAGTTGAGTTGTGAAGACTGATTGATTACAAAAGGTTTATTGGTCACTACGAAATTCATTAAAAATTTGAACATATTTTATTTGTAAAACCTGATCAGTTAAAGACTTTCTTATATCGGTTGTTGTTTACTGTAAATATTAATCTCAATATAATTTGTAACCCTAATCCGAAATTAAAAGCAAACTCATTAGTGCAGTTGTGGACCAGACCACGAAATACTCTGTTTTCTTATCTTTTACGCATTCTGGTCATCGTTGCTTTATGTGTGCGTTGTTTTCTTACAGCGTATGGTGAGGAGGGCCCCGATTTTTAAAACCTTAATAGAATTATTAAAGAAACCCTATACTTTAATATTGTACATGTAGCTCTTTTGTGTATCCTCAAAACAAAGAGTAAACTAAACAGATGATATACATTTGGTTTGTATAAAGTTATGTATTTGCTCATTTAGTTTTAAAACTTGTATAAACGGTCCTTAAAACAGTGAGCAAATGAGCCCGTTTGTTGTTACTCGCCTATTTGATAAGCACACAGATTCCTTTGAAGGATAATTGAAGACTACCTTCCTCGTAAGCGAATCTGTTTATCTTTGTTTTCGTGTTATCATTCATTGCATATGTTAGGATACTTTACCTTAGCTTTATTTTAATATATGACTTGGAGATATCACGGATACACGAAGGGACATACTATCACAACTAACAAGTGTAACCTATGTTGTACTAGGCTACTTGATGTCGTGAACTTTGCTTTACAGATCTTAAGGGTGTGTTTAGTACAACGGAATGAAAAGTCAATAAACTAAATAAGATTTTATCGTTTTTTTATAATCGTGAGAACGAATTACATTACAAAAGAATTGATCTATATTCCATCTTTTGATTTGTAGGCTTTATTTGATTCTCCACATTTTGGTAAAGAATTAAACACACTATCAGTTAGGAAAGGAATGGAATCAATTTTTTTGTTAGTATAGCATGGATAAAAACACATGTAAATTTCTTCATTTTCATTTCTTTCCCTTCCACGATGCCAAACATCCCACTAAGTTTCCTTGTGTTTTGATAATTTTTGAGAAACTAAAACATAAGACCATTCTTTGACTATAATTAAAATGTATTGTCGTTCAACACCGATGGAACAAGTTATATGAATATAAAAATACTTCATGACAAAATGTTGGATTGTAAATCTTACACGTTTTATACACTGATGCGTCAACACAACTAGCCGAATGATTTATTTCTTTTTGAATTCAACTTGCATACATTAATGCAAATGTCAAAGAGAAGTAAATTTGTTTATATGTTTGACTCTAATAAAATTTTTTGGAGAATTATATATAAATCCTTGTAAACTTTAAACATTATGCATATATCCTTGTAAATTTCTTAATACATATATATATCATTCTAACTTTTTAAAATCTCACATATATATATCCGAATGACTATTTTAAACTTATTTTATCATTTAAAAAATATAAAATATCATTTTCTAAATTAATTTATTATTGAATCTTTAAACTACCATCTTAAACTCCAACAAAAATAAATTTTAAATATAAACAAATATCATTTTCTAATTTAATTCAATAATAAATTAATTAAGAAAATGATATTTTATATGTTTTTAAATGATAAAATAAATTTAAAATAGACGTCTGGATGTGAACACTGTGCACCAATTAGATGCAGCCAAATCAGCATCCTTTTGTATTATCTGGAAAAGGAGAACCAACGTACGCACAAGGTAAAATAGACCGGTCAAAATAATTTGAAATTCCAATTATCAAGCGGTTGGTGACTTTCTGATAATCATGCTGGACCCGGATGAATCAAATTAACAGATAATCAAGCGAATAAATCGTCTGGATATGCTGCGGATAAACGAAATCGATCAGATTGAATCGGGGTTTTTAGAACAATATATACGCTGGTTTTTTAGGGTTTTGCATATGGGTCTCATGTTTGTAGATTGCAGAGCAAATAGTGGTAAGCAGCGGGTGAATCCTCGAAGCAGTTAGCGATCGTTGTTCATTGAATGTAACAATTAATTATCAATGTTTTCAAAGTGCTGTTGAATAACTTAACATATTGATGCAGAGTATTTGGCGCGGCTCCAACCTTTTTGGGTAAAAATATGGCTTCAAACCGTGTGATAATCGATGACACACCTAGGAAAGACAAAGAAAAGGAGAAGGAAATCGTTGTTATCGAGGATTCACCTGCTGCAATTGACTCTGGTATGTGTTTCATTTATCTAATTTGGTTTGCAGCTGTTGCACTCGATGTCTTCAGTGGTGTTATTGATCTTAAATAAGTCAAATATTGAGAATCAGACAAAGGGAGACTTGGAATGTTTGCAAATAGTTCTTTAGATAAGAATCAAACAAATGTAGTTAATATGCGTACTATGGTTTTTGCACTATCGATTGTTAGTTGCAGCTATTGCATTCGTTGCAGTCGGTGTTGTTACTGATCTTAAATAAGTCAAAAATTGACAATTAAACAAAGGGAGACTTGCAATGTTTGCAAATATTGACTGCTTTATATAAGACTTGAACAATTGTAGTAAATATGAGTACGCTGGTACTTGCGAAGGCATATGTGCAGCTTTGTCGCAGTCGATGCAGCCGCATCCAGGGGCTGCAATTGATGAATGCACTTGCACCATTTGCAAGTATTGCTTTAACTACGAAACCAACGATTGCAATTAATATATGTATGCTGTAAGTTGCAATTGAGGCATTAGTTGCTGCCGTTGCAACTATTTTGAGTTGGTGCAAATGTGGATACAAAAAACGATGATATGAGCATAACAAACATTTAAAAAATTTAGTCTAATTTTTGGGTTAATTATTAACAGAATGAGCTGATGATGAGGGATCCAACAAATCCAGAATGTTTATATGCAAAGTTCAAGAATAGAATTTAGATGGATCTTGAGTTTTATGATAAGCCGTCACCTTAAAAGGAGAACAACTGGTACGTGTCTACATATTTAAAAACCATAATAATATAATCAAATTGTGAACGATTACAATAAAGAAGACAGTTGATAAGATATGAATCATATCTACATGGAAATGTGTAGGTGTTATTGGAGAATATGAAGAAAACAAACAAGAAATCGAGAAAATCGACAAGTAAACTAAATCGAGGACGTGATTAGAATCACTTTCCTTAAGAATTGATTGCCCCCACTATATCGCTGGTGGTATCCAGACAATCATTCTCCCAGGAATCCCCTCGATAAAGGCAAACGCAGCGATCGAAAGCCTTCCATGAACGTCAAACAATTCTGGTTTTTGGAAGTGTTCTTATATGAAAAAATCTAATCAATATTCAACCCTTAAGACCCTATATATATTCCGTGTCAATTCTGGACGAAAAAAACGAAAACTAAATATGGATAAGGCAGTTTTATGGAAGTAGTTTTCTTGGACGTTAACCGTTAAAATCAACCAAATATGCCATGCTAGTCAAAGGGTCAAAGAGGATAAGGTTTCCAAAAGCTAATTAATACACACTTCCGTTTCCAATATTAATATTAAAGTCTATAGTTCTAACAATCCCCCACTTAGACTTTAACATTAACAAATCGAATTATGCATAAATAAAAGTAGCTTTCGCTTTGGACTTTTACATAGTGTATATTCCTCAAATAATCTAACGAAATCAGTGGCGGCTTGCAGCATTTGAGCCATGATTCCTTGTGTTAGACTCGGAGAAATAACACACATAATCCAAAATTTAACGTTCATAATTGGTAGCACTATTATGGCCATGTGCTCATCCCGGTTTCATGGACACCCTTAAAGATTGTTCCATCTTTATTTAGAGCGGCACCACTCTACATGGTCCACATAGGTGAAGTTCTCCTTAAATCCCCTAAAGAGTTCTTCATTAAGAACCTAAAGTTCACCCTCAAAACGATTCACTAGTTTATTTAATGTAATTATCTAAACTAATGTCTGAATAGTTATCAACGACTTGTTTTTACCACATTAAACCTTCAAGTAAATTTTGTTTAAATGAAGGTTGGGTTCCTATCGTTGCCATTCAATCAATAGGTTTTAAACCCATCTCTTTTGTAGTTCTTGCAACTAAATCTCTTGAAAGGCCTTTCGTGAACGGGTCAGCAAGATTACTACAAGAGCGTATGTACACAACAGTTATAATACCATCAGATATCAATTGTTGTACATATCCATGTCTAAGACTTATATGTCTAGATTTACCATTGTACATCTTATTATACGCTCTAGACAATGTAGCCTCACTGTCGCAGTGTAAGGAAATGGCTGGCATTGGTTGTGGCCACAACTTAATATCTAATAACATATTTCTTAGCCATTCGGCTTCCTTACCGGCTGCGGCTAAAGCCAAAAATTCGGCTTCCATGGTAGAATGCGTAATACACGTTTGTTTTTTAGAAGCCCAAGAAACAGCACCTCCACCAAGCATAAAAATCCAACCAGTTGTGGATTTATTATCATTACCACTAGTAATCCAACTAGCATCAGAGTAACATTCAAGCACAGATGGAAATCGTTCATAATGTAAAGCTAGCTTTCTAGTTCTTTTAATATATCCAAGAACTCTTCCAATTGCTTTCCAATGATCATTATTTGGGTTACTTGTGAATCTAGACAACTTACATACTGCATATGCAATGTCTGGCCTAGTGCAATGTGTAGCATACATTAAACAACCAATTGCACTAGCATATTCTAATTGTGCTACGGCTCTACCATTATTCTTCATCAATCTACATGAAGAATCATAAGGGGTATTGGCTTCTTTTATGTTTAAATGTTTGAACTTTTCTACAATCTTATCAATGTAATGACATTGATTCAAGGAATAACCCCCACTATGCCTTTTAACTTTTATACCTAATATGGTATCAACTTCATTCATATCTTTCATCTGAAAGCATGAACTTAAGAAATCTTTAGTATTATTTATACCAACCATATTAGTGCCAAAAATTAATATATCATCAACATATAGACATAGTATGACACCAAAATCCTTGGTAAATTTAGAATAGATACATCTATCAGAAGAGTTATGAATGAAACCATTAGAAAGCACCGCTGAATCAAATTTTTCATGCCATTTCTTTGGTGCTTGCTTCAACCCATACAACGACTTATTTGGTTTACAAACCTTATTTTCATTTCCAGGTAAAACAAACCCTTCAGGTTGTTTCATATAGACCTCTTCATCAAGGTCTCCATTCAAAAAAGCTGTTTTTACATCCATTTGATGTATAGGCAAGTTATAATTGAAGCTAAGGCGAATAGTATTCTAATCGATGTAATCTTAGCTACCGGTGCATAAGTATCAAAATAATCTACACCTTGCCTTTGACTAAAACCTTGAATTACTAGTCTTGCTTTGAAAGTTTGTATAGATCCATCCGTGTTCCGTTTTATTCTAAATACCCATCTACACCCAATTGCTTTCGAAGCTGGAGGCAATTCAGAGATTTCCCAAGTATTATTAGAGATCAATGAATCCATTTCATCATTTATAGCCTCTTTCCAAAAAGCTGAATTTCTTGAAGTGATAGCTTCTTGATATGTTTTAGGTGTATCATCTTCAATATTCAGAAGAATGGGTATTTTATTCAAAACTTTATTATTTCTATCACCTTCAACTAAGAAAGTAATAGCTTGAGGATCAACGAAATCTGGACCAAATGTTTTTTCTTTTTTAGCCCGTTCACTTCTTCTAGGTGCATTAGAAGATTCGGGAACATCTCTTTTATTATTAGAGATCAAAGTTGGACTAGAACAATTTTGTGGCATTTGAATATTTAAGTCACTAGTTGAATCATATCGAAATTTATTTTCAAAAAATTCAACATCCCTTGATTCAACTATAACATTAGACTCCAAATCCAAAAGACGATATGCTTTTGAATTTTCTGCATAACCCACAAATATACTCTTCAAAGCTTTAGGTCCAAGTTTACTAGCTTTAGGTAGAGGAATTTTGTAGTAAGCCAAACAACCCCAAACTCTAAAGTAAGAAATATTCGGCTTTCTTCCTTTCCAAAGCTCATAAGGTGCAACTTTTAATTTCTTAGAAATTATACGATTACTAACATGACACGCGGTAAGCAAAGCTTCTCCCCACAAATTATTAGGCAATTTAGCATTGACTAACATTGCATTAATCATATCTTGCAATGTTCCATTCTTCCTTTCCGCCACACCATTTTGTTGTGGTGTATAAGGTGCGGTCCTTTGATGAATAATACCATGTGATTCACAAAAGGAAGAAAAGTCATTGGGGAAATACTCACCACCTCGATCACTTCTTAATACTTGTATTTTCTTGCCTATTTGTGTTTCAACTTCGGCCTTATAGCTTTTAAAGAATTCAAAAGCTTGATCCTTTGTTTTAAGCAAGTATACATATGTAAACTTAGAATAGTCGTCTATGAAAGTAATAAAGTATCTATTTCCACCTCGAGTTAATTGACCATTTAATTCACAAATGTCTGAATGTATTAACTCTAGGATTTGAGATTCTCTTTCAAGCTTAGGAAATGGTTTCCTTTTCATTTTAGCTTGTACACAGATTTCACATTTTTCACCATGCTCATTGTTGTATGATATAATTCCTTGTTTAGACATAGCTTTCATGGTTCTATAATTTACGTGTCCTAACCTATGATGCCATAAATTAAACGTAGAACACTCAATATTAAAATTAGAATTAAAAGCACCAACAAAGTAAGCATAATTATTGTCTTTATTAATAGAAAGTTTGAACATGCCATCACAAGCGTAAGCCTTGCCTACAAATATCCCGGCCTTAGAAAAAATCACTTTGTCGGATTCAATCACAGCCTTAACACCATTCTTACACAATTTAAATCCCGAAACAAGGTTCTTTCTAATAGTAGGAACATGAAGAACATTGGTGAGCACAAGCTTTTTTCCAGAAGTAAGTAAAAGCTCCACTTTACCCAAACCAAGAACCTTGGACGTGTTATGGTTTCCCATCATAACTTCATGTCCTTCTTTTGACTCCACATATTCTTTGAAAGCTTCTTTGTTGTTGCAAACGTGCGTCGTAGCACCGGAATCATACCACCAATCATTAGAAGTAACAACACTGGCCGTGTGTACTTCTTGTATCATTCCGACATTTAAGTCGGATACCATGGCGGTAATTTCATTTGCATCATCATCCTCAACAATATTTGCATTTTCATTTGCATGTGAAGTTGAAGCCCCATTATTCTTTGTATTTGGATTAAAATTGCGCTTCTTTTTGGGAGACTTGCAGAATCTCTTCACATGACCCAATTCGCCACACTTAAAGCAAGTGAGTTCTGACATGGGTTTTTTGCCTTTCTTGTCTTCCTTCTTAGTGTTGTAGTCTGGTGCTTTACGTTTTTTCTTTGAAGATTCCACATGGTTCACCTTAGAAGTTGATGCCCCATTGAGATTTTTCTCACGGACCCGGGTCTCCTCCTCGATTTTAAGATGTTTTTGGAGTTGTTCCAGATTGAGATCTTCGGTGGTGTGCATCAACTTCTTTCGGTAACTATGCCAAGATGGTGGTAGTTTAGCAATAATTGCACCCACCACCAGTTTCTGTGGAATTTCGATGTTCAATTCTTTGAACTTGTTAACAAAGACAAGCAAATCATGCACTTGATCAAGGATGGAACCTTGATCTTTCATAGTAAATTCAAAGAAATTAAATACGACAAACTTATCTGCCCCTTGCTTTTCGGCGATGTATTGATTTTCAAGAGCATCCCAAATCGCCTTTGCGGAAGACATAGGAGTGTAGAAATCATAAAGACGATCAGTGAGAGAATAAAGAATATATCCCCGACAAAGCATTTCATCTTCATCACGTTTTCGTTGCTCCCATTCATCAAGAACCGTTGGCCGATCTTCCAAAACGTAGTGAACTTTGAGTGCCGTCAACATGAATTTCATCTTCTCACGCCATCGAGTGTAGCCCAAACCATCCATACGATCAAGTTTGTTCGTATCTTGACCGAAAACTTTCAATAACGTAGAAGTATCCATGATAGCGTTCAATTCTTAAGATTATTGGAGAATATGAAGAAAACAAACAAGAAATCGAGAAAATCGACAAGTAAACTAAATCGAGGACGTGATTAGAATCACTTTCCTTAAGAATTGATTGCCCCCACTATATCGCTGGTGGTATCCAGACAATCATTCTCCCAGGAATCCCCTCGATAAAGGCAAACGCAGCGATCGAAAGCCTTCCATGAACGTCAAACAATTCTGGTTTTTGGAAGTGTTCTTATATGAAAAAATCTAATCAATATTCAACCCTTAAGACCCTATATATATTCCGTGTCAATTCTGGACGAAAAAAACGAAAACTAAATATGGATAAGGCAGTTTTATGGAAGTAGTTTTCTTGGACGTTAACCGTTAAAATCAACCAAATATGCCATGCTAGTCAAAGGGTCAAAGAGGATAAGGTTTCCAAAAGCTAATTAATACACACTTCCGTTTCCAATATTAATATTAAAGTCTATAGTTCTAACAGGTGTTCTTCCCAATACTTCGGGAAACATTCTACTACGTTATAACAGTTGATTTATAAGGGGGTAATGTTTATATTCTAGACGAGGGAAGGTCAGTGAAATGCGATGTATTGAAGTATGGAAATCTGCTGAACTTGCTAGTAAGTTGTGTTTTTGGTAGTTTTTTATTAATACATTGTTGTTGTTAAATTTGAATCTGTGTGTACTTTGGAATGTAGATGGAATGTGTTGTTAGGTATTTAAACGAAGTAAGGAATCCTATGACATTTAATGTACATGGAAACGTTCAAAGGAGACAATATCCAACACTGGGATGCAGGGTTAAAAGTGGAAGGAAAGGAGCAGAATCAACAACTCATTGAACTAAGAAGGAAGTACATAACCAAGATTTTAATGAATGATGCAAACCTGATCGATGAAGAAGAACATCATTGAGGAGACAATGAAATACATGATGTTGGATGATGCCACAAAAGAACGATTGAAGTCAGATGCTCTCAAACGTCATGTAGAGAGAATTAAGCGTCATTAGGGTAGTTAATTTGATTTTGGTTTCAAATTGAAGTATTTTTTTTTACATATTTTCGTTTAAAGTATTTGATTTACTGGTATTTGATTTTATTTTTATATTTGAAGTTGATAGACATTCAAGTACAACGAGGCATTGGCTGAACTTTTGATAATTGTAGTTTGATTGTTACGTATAAACATTGTTGAATTTCAAATCTTTTAAAACTGTGTGGGTGTAAAACATTTAGAAGATGGTATACCAAAGTGTCACTGTATGGGTGTAAAAATTCAGAATATGGTATACCAAAGTGGAAACATGGTAAACATAAAATGATTGATTTCGTTAAATGCTCCCAACTATCAAATGATTGTAATTAAAATAACAAAGTCAAAAGTTTGTATGATTGAGAAAAATGTATTAGTACTGCAAATTTAAGGACAACCAAAATAACCAACGAGATGAATATTGTATTTTATAGTTTGCAAGATACTCTTTGAGAACACCACATTATTATTCAAACAAAGAAATTGATAAGAACTGGTAATATGCATTCGGCATACCAAAAATATACTGAGAGTCACAACTGATGGAAGAAGCATTGTAAATATATTAAACTTCTGAAAACATGATAATTGTACCAGTTGGGTGAATGTTCATCTATTACACACAAAAAGACTAACCCAATGTTAAAAGGATGAAGTTAAGATCAAGTAGACATGGGATTCAAAAAAGGAAAATTATTATAAGACTGTGAATGAATTGTTTATCATTGACCAGCAAATTTTCTTCAACTGAATAGCCAGCATGATCCTCACCTGGATTCAAACAATTACTTTAAAATCCTGATTTTGTAAAAATGAAATACTAATGGAAATCAAACAAGGAATATAAAAAAAGATGATTACATACCAACATAAGATGATGGACGTGACATGTTTCAATATTGAATCAACTCGTTTGTTAGTGACCTGCAATGAGACTACAAATATAACTTTGAAAAATATTCACCACTAAAAGAGAAAAAAAAAAAAAAAAAAGAAATCTTGATTGAAAAAACATACAAATGACCGGTTGCTAGTTAAATAAATCGCAGATTTATTTGCAACAGAAGAAGAAATCGCAAATTCACTACAGACCCTTGGCGACTTACCTAGATAAGAAGAAAACGATAAAGCTTGCTGAAGTTTTCGACTTGTTTGAATAACCAGGGGTCTCGTCTGAGAAGAAACATCTTGAGTTCAATGGAGGGTAAAAAGATAGAGATGAAAATCCTGGCAGGGGAGAAGAAGATGGGATTTTATTCCTGGAAAACAGGAAGGCTGGGATACGAAATGATTTGTATCAGAACTCAAACAATTTACTAATTACAAAACTACCCTTAATTACAGTTATGTTTTTAATTATTAATTAATTATATATTTTCTGAGTCTTGCTGATTTGTCGTAGTTTCATTGGTTCACAATGATTAAAGTGTTCGCAAATGATCCTTACTATATATATATATATATATATATATATATATATATATATATATATATATATATATATATATATATATATATATATATATAGAGAGAGAGAGAGTCAGGTTCAAAAAAGTACCTCTCGAAATCAAGTGCACCTGAAGGTACCAAACTTTAAAAGCTTTTTTTTAATTTTTTTTCTCATAATCGTGTTTAAATTAATGTTATACGCATGATATATGAATTTCACATATATTGACACTTTCGTTGTTCTTAAAAGTTATATGAATGCTCAATGCATACTTATGTAAATGATCATTCGCACCATTCACATTATTTTTTTTTACCATTCACAAGATTTATAATATTGCTCCTTTTGAAAAAAAAAGTCTTATAATGTTGTCTTATACATGTCTATTCGAAAAAAAAAATATATGTGTATGATCATTCGAAAAAAAACATCCCACTAAGTTTCCTTGTGTTTTGATAATTTTTGAGAAAATAAAACATAAGACCATTCTCTGACTATAATTAAAATGTATTGTTTCAACACCGATGGAACAAGTTATATGAATATAAAAGTACTTCATGACAAAATGTTGGATTGTAAATCTTACACGTTTTATACACTGATGCGTCAACACAACTAGCCGAATGATTTATTTCTTTTTGAATTCAACTTGCATACATTAATGCAAATGTCAAAGAGAAGGAAATTTGTTTATATGTTTGACTCTAATAAATTTTTTTTGGAGAATTTCATATAAATCCTTATAAACTTTAAACATTATGCATATATCCTTGTAAATTTCTTATTACATATATATCATTCTAACTTTTTAAATTTCACATATATATCTGAATGACTATTTTAAACTTATTTTATCATTTAAAAAATATAAAATATCATTTTCTAAATTAATTTATTATTGAATCTTTAAACTACCATCATAAACTCCAACAAAAATAGATTTAAAATATAAACAAATATCATTTTCTAATTTAATTCGATAATAAATTAATTAAGAAAATGATATTTTATATGTTTTTAAATGATAAAATAAATTTAAAATAGACGTTTGGATATATATATATATATATATATATATATATATATATATATATATATATATATATATATATATATATATATATATATATATATATATATATATATATATATATATATATATATATATATATATATATATATATATATAGAGGGAGGTTCAATTGAGAACTTTTATGCATCGAGGCACAAAAGAACCCATATCATCCATTAGATCAAAAAATTGTATGGATTAGATTAATGGCAAAAGGGTAAATAGTTGGACAATTTGATGCATCTTGTGCATTATAGAATAAAACAAAGAAGGGCATTTGGGGAATGTGCACACCTCATTAAATTTAATATTTCAACAAATAATCAAATAATAAATGCTAAATAAATTCAATTGATACATTTCCAAATTTAACAAAAATTACACAAATTCAAAAAAAGATGATGGAGATCGATGCATTTCATCGTAATCGTGTTTATTTATGCATCGTGTTCAAAAAAGATGCATTTAACAAAAAAAAATACACAAATTCATTATGCATCGTGTTCAACTTGTTCATCATTCATCTATGCATCGTGTTCGTCGTTCATATTTTTTCATTCATGTATGCATCGTGTTCAACTTGTTCATCATTCATCTATGCATCGTCATTGTTCATCATTCATTTATGCATCATCATTTTTCGTTGTTCATCGTTCATCATCCATCTATGCATCGTCATTGTTCATCATCCATCTATGCATCATCATTATTAATCGTTCATCATCCATCTATGCATCGTGTTCTTCATAATCATCATCGGTTGCATCTCTTGTTCATGTTCATCATCATCGTTGTTCATCGTTAATCTTCGTCTTCAAATCATCATCACCATCAAAATCATGAAGAACACGATTAGAGAGAAAATGAGAGGGGGAGAGAGAGAGAGAGAGAGAGAGAGAGAGAGAGAGAGAAATGGGGAGGAAAATGAGGAATTTAGTTACTATGAGATTTTAATTCAAAATGTAACTCCTAAGTATCTTTTAATGATTTTTAAAAATAAATTAATTATCATATCTTTAGTTTTCCCTAAATGCCCTTTGTGCACCCTTGTTAGATTATCTTATGCACAAAAGTGCCTCGAGGTGCCCCGATGCACAAAAGTTCTCAATTGAACCTCAATCTATATATATATATATATATATATATATATATATATATATATATATATATATATATATATATATATATATATATATATATATATATATATATATATATATAGAGAGAGAGAGAGAGAGAGAGAGAGTCAGGTTCAAAAAATTACCTCTCGAAATCAAGTGCACCTGAAGGTACCAAACTTAAAAAACTTTTTTTAAAATTTTTTTCTCATAATCATGTTTAAATTTATGTTATACGCATGATATATGAATTTCACATATATTGACACTTTCTGTGTCCTTAAAAGTTATATGAATGCCAAATGCATACTTATGTGAATGGTCATCAAAGTGAATGATCATTCGCACCATTCACATTTTTTTTACCATTCACAAGATTTATGATGTTGCTTCTTTTGAAAAAAAAAGTCTTATAATGTTGTCTTATACATGTCTATTCGAATATATATATATATATATATATATATATATATATATATATATATATATATATATATATATATATATATATATATATAGATATAGGTTCTGCTGCGTACTCCCTCAATTCCAGCGTACCGAAGGTACTGTTTTGATTCGTTGATTTTTCAATTCCAGATCAGGGCTACATATGTAATTAACCATTGGCAGAATCATGCGCGAATCATTAAACCAGGATCAAATCTCCTTCTAAAATAAACCCATTCTATACTCTGTTTTCACGTTTATTTTATGAAACTCGATTTTTTCAATTGATGATCGATTTATCATCATACAAACTTTAATCATGTTCACTGCTGCAATCGTTTCATCCCAAGATGCAATCGTTTCATCCGATGAAGCAATTGAAGTCACTGATTTCGTATTGGATGCAACAGCAGAAGCTGGTGTCGTTAATCCAGAAACAGAGACTGCAATTCACAATATCAGTATGTAGATTTGTTTCAAAAATTAAATTGATTATATTATCCATGTATTTACCTTAAAATTAAGCTATGATTGATTATCTATATATGATCATACAAAAAACCATTTACCGGTTATAACCACAGTTTATATAGATGGATAACAGACGATTATATGCTCATGTTCACATAGTTTTTTTGTTCATTCACATTATGTTTTTGCTGGGTAGTTTACACACCCACTTTTATATGATAATTTTGAATAAATTATGATAAATGTAGTATTTCATTATAAATTCAAGTATATTATCAGCATGTTCACATATTATTTATGACTGTTCACATATCAAATTAAATTATTAAACTGTTTAATTATACGTTATATACATATTTTATGTTTATGACATAAATTAAAGTTACATTCATATGTATTTTGTACACATTCACAGTTGTATACTACATTTATATTATATAATGATAACTGGGCTTCCATTTGTGTTTTTAGGCTGCATATTCATTTGTACTTCATATATGTTCACATGTTATATTCAGTTATAATGTTACAATAATTTAACATCCCATTTGTATATGATGTATATTACTAACTTAGTTTTTATATTAATGTTAACAGTGTTTGCATTGCTATTTTCATGCTGCAAATTCACTACTCGTTTATATGTGTTCACATCTTATGTTCAATTGTCTTATTATGTTACATTTTCCAATACAGGCCCTGTTGTTGTTCAAAGTGACACAACGTGTAATGAGATATCCCCAGGTGGTACACAGTATTGGTTACCAATTGTACCTAATAACTTCAAGCCCATTAAAGATCAAATATTCAATTCTTTGGAAGAGGCAATTTCATTTTATGAACATTATGCAATGTTAGCAGGATTTGAGGTACGAAGATCAACTCAAAAGAAAAACCATGATGGGGATATAACTTTAAGGGTGCTTGTATGTAAAAAGCAAGGTCTTCCTCAAAGTAACCAAAAAAGAACCACAACTTTGGATGAAAATAGGATAAAGCGTAAACGTACTGTTCCAAGTAATCGAAGTGATTGTCCAGCAGAAATACGAATCCGGATGATGAAAGAAAACAAATTCAAGTATGAGGTGTATGCTTTTGTGGAGAAACACAATCATGTTTTAGTTCCACCTGAAGATTCCTTTTTGATGGTATCGAACCGGAAGTTGAATTTCTCACAACAAAACATGATACATAAGGCATCAAATACAAACATTGGTCCTGTGAATACTCATAAGTTTTGCAAGGAGATGTCTGGTGGGTATGAAAATGTTGGAGCATCGCGAACAGAATTCAAGAATTTCAAACGTGATTTGAATGCTTTTATAGGTGATAGTGATGCTCAAATGGTTGTTGAGAAATTCACACGAAAGATGGAGGATGTACCTGGGTTCACATTTCATTATTTACTTGATGAAGAAAAGACATTGTGTGCAATGTTTTGGGCAAATGATATTGAAACTGCAAACTATATTGCCTTTGGTGATGTTCTTTCATTTGATGCTACGTACAGTACAAACATGTTGACTTACAATTGCAATGCAATTATTAATTTATTATTAAATTAAATTATATGTTTTACTTTTTTCCTTGTAGGTACAACATGGTTCTTGTTCCTTTCACCGGTGTGAACAATCACAAGAAATGTGTTTCTTTTGGAACTGGACTACTTTCAAATGAAAGTGAAGAATCTTATGTGTGGCTACTAACTGCTTTCCTTCGCACACATCATCATGAACCAATTCTAACTGTTACCGATGAAGATCCATCGATGAAAAAAGCTGTTCCAAGAGTGTTTCCAAATTCAAAGCACCGATTTTGCATGTGGCACATAATGGATAAGGTTTCAATCAAGGTAATTTCATTAGTGATATCATGTTCACACTCAGTAATATTACTAGTTGCAGTAGGACTTACCCATACGCTCACTAGTTTCTGCTTTTTTAATGTGTTCACATTACTCATATGTGTATTCACATTATACTCACCTTCTTTTTGTATAATTTTATATTATATTTCTGTTTCTAACATTTTTTTTATAGGTTGGACCACACTTATGCAATGCTGATTCTGCATTTCCCCAACGTATAACGAGTTTAGTTTGGAATCAACACATAGAGCCGGAAGATTTTGAAAAACAATGGAATAATATGATTAAAGAGTTTAAACTTGAAAATAATGATTGGATGGTGAGAATTTTCCGTGATAGACATAGCTGGATACCTGCATTTTACAGAGAGATTCCCATGTCTGGCTTAATGAAAACAACATCCATGTCTGAAGGTGTCAACAATTTCTACAATAGATACTGCAGCAGCAGGTCCACTCTTGTGGAGTTCTTTAGTAAGTTTGAAAGTGCATTGGACTCTCAAAAAAGGATGCAACGGACTCTAGATTATGATTCCAGAACAAAAAATAATCCATTGAAGACAGGCTTGAAGATGGAAAGGCAACTTTCTGCTATGTTCACATTGAAAATCTTTGAAATTGTCCAACAAGAATTATGTGCGTCTTCCTTTTCCTGTTTGGCCCTCGGTTTTCTAGATGATGATGGAAAACAGACTTACAATGTACAAGAAATAGGAGAGAATGTCCGTACAAAGAGATCATTGCAGGTAATGATAATGACTGGTACATTTACAAATTCACATCTGATATGTTACAAATTCACATTCATTTCACTTACAGTGAATAAACATCATGATTTTATTATACCTGATTATGCTATGCACATTTACAAATTCACATCTGATATGTTGCAAATACACATTTACATCTGATATGATTTTATTACTAGTATTATTATCTATGTATAAACATCATTTTATATATGTTCTATAACAGGTTGTGTTCACTAGAAGCAGTGGTGATATCTCTTGTTGTTGTAAGCACTTTGAACGTTTTGGAATCTTGTGCCGCCATGCATTCTATATATTGAGGTTGAACAACGTTGATTTGATACTTGACAAGTATATGCCAACGCGATGGAGAAAAGATGCATTACGTGTTCCTCTTTCAAAGATTAGAGGAGATTCATTTCCAGAAACAGTTACATCTGTTGCAATAAGCAAGTCGATACGTAATATCAACAATTATGTCGCATACATTCTTCAAACTGTTGGTAAAGATTCTCAAAAACTTTCTATTGCTGAAAAAAGGATTCATGAATTGATGCTTGAGTTGACTACAGGAGTAGAAAATCCATATCCTACAAAGAATATTCTTTTTGAGGATTTACTAGGGGTATCACAACCTTCTGTTGTTACAATCCTATCTCCCCAGGGAATCAGAAACAAAGGTTGCGGAAGATCTAAACGAATGATTAGTGATCGTGAGAAGGCAGTTACTAAAAACAAGCGTCCTGCACGCATTTGTAAGACTTGTAATAAACTTTCATCCCATGATTCTAGAAACTGCCCAAAAGCTGTTGGCAATGACACATCAACGACTGATGAAACAGAAGAGACAATACATGATGTGCAACTGAATGTGAATGAACCTAATCATAATCATGTTGCCCCAAATGATGATTGGATAGATGACTTGCTTGGAATTCCACATAATTCAGAAGCTACAACAGAAGATATTGTGAACAGCGATCGAGTTCCACGACTTTGCAAGTATTGTAATATGCGTTCATTCCATGATTCTAGAAACTGTCCTCTCAAAAAGAAATAGTACCAAGTTGTTTTTTTTTTTTCAAATTATTCATAGCTACAGTTTCTCATTTGAATTAGTATTGTTACTTTTTTTTTCACATTATTCATAGCTACAGTTTTATTCTATTAATAGTTTTTGATGTTTCAAATTAACATTTTTTTTATTGGAAAATTATGTGAACTTACAAACATATGATGTGAATATGTTATAAATTAACTTTTTTGTTGAATGGAACTTTATGTGAAGTTACAACTATATGATTTGAATTTGTTGTTATAAATTAACTTTTTTGTTGAATTTATATAGATTTATTATACATAACACTGTTTCTATAAAAAAATGAACATTTAAGAACAGACATATATGTGAACTTACAAAAACATGATGTGAATTTACACTTTTTTATTTTAATTACACATTTTATTTTTTAATTTAATATTTATTATTATTACAACTTTTTTGGGCTTATAATTTTGATGTTCACTCTAATTTAACCTTTGTGAATCAACATTCTTGATATGTGAATTTGAATTACGAAATATGAAATAACATATAACATGTTGCTTTTCTATGCCAACCAAATCCATCATACTTCAGCATTCTACTACTACAATACTAGTTTTATACAAGAAAAACCATACTAAATTTTAATATGTTATCTAGTAAACTATCCAAACTAACAAAAGATTTCTTTTACGTACACCCATCAATCATTGAATTGAACTACCACGAAGATCAACGGAAAATTTCTAATCTTGCATTCTTGATTTTTTCAGCCTCTTTCATAATCTCTGTCTTCTCTTCCTTTATACGACTATCCCACTCTGCTGCTTCCTCTGCCATTTTCTGACGATGCAAATTCTTCTCATGTAATAGAATCTTTGCAACATATCTCTTACGAAGCATGACTAGCTGTCCAATCTGTGTTCTTGCAGCATCTTTTAACCCAGAATCCCATGTCCATTGTCCCATGTATGTCTCTAGATGCCGCATCACAATAACACCACTGTCAACTTTACTATGAATACTTTTCCATGACATATCCATATCAATCGGTTGTAGGTTTCTAATATCAGTAGCACGTCGGTGCCCTATAGCATACAAATACCTAACAAAATGTGTTTGCTGTGAAAAAAAGAAAATACTTATAAATATAAGAACCATCAAAATATGTTAGCATTTCAGATTATGTATTCATCATTGGAATGTTTACTCACAATCATAGCTGGAATATGTATTATTCTCCTCTCAAATGATTCGTTTACTTTCAAGCTATCAATGACCTCCAATGATGGTGTCCTTAGGTTGAAGCAAACAATCCAAAAATGATTATGCTTCACTATTGGGAAAAACACCTGAAAAATAAACATTAAACGAGGTGTAAGCAGTTAAAGTGTTTCAACAAATATTAAATTACATATGTGAACACACAAAATTAACATATGAATATGCCAAAATACAATGTGCACAGAACACCTTTTTAAATAACATGTGAACACACAAAATTACCTTGTGAACTAATTGACAAGGCCATCAAGTAATCACATTTTTATAGTACAACTAATTGACATTTGCACATTTAATATTAATATGTGAATTTACATCATTTTTCCTACTTATGTATGTATTACTTACCAATTCTACATCTTTTAATCCCCGAGCATCTTCCTGATCTTTCAGTGCATCATTCATACAATCAATAAATATGTCATACCTCTCGTTGCCTTTCATCTTGAATTCAAGGTTATACGTGCATACCTGATCACTCAAACAAAATCAATTATTAGAAACATTAATATGAACTTATCACTTAAATATACAATATTTAAGAAATTTAGAAAAGCATTACCAGTGCAGTGGATTTCACAAAAAGTCTTGATGGTGATAATGGGCCTTTAAAGCGTTCTTGATGATTGAGAATTGAAATCCAAATATCAATAACATCAGATGACACATATGAACCAGGTACCATTGTCTCAAATTTCCCACGAACTCCAGTAAGACCATTGTCATTGTCATATATTACATCACTGAAAACAAAAAAATAATTAACAAGAAATTATTTATATTCATTTTTCTATTTTCCTATTTATATTATACTTACGTTGGATCATGTAGCAAGCTGAATATATTATCAGCAACAGCCATTTCATGTGATGTGAGCCTATGTTCAATGCTGACCACACGGTTCATATAAGGTGATTTCAATACCTCAGTTACTTTTTTTTTCCTTTTTCCCTTATCATCCAGCACTTGCTCATTAGGATCAACCCCAGGTGGTAAAACTGCTAATGGAACGACATTTACTGCTTCTTCAGAATCAGTATATGGTACTAATGGTGTTTGTTTCTCATTAGGTTCTTCTGCTGTTTCAGGAGTCTTATGAACCGGTTCATCTTTTGTTTTACCCTGCATTCAATGAGTGTGAATCTACATTAAACACAATTGAAAATATATATACGAAACATATATCGTACATTCATACGTACTTTTAATTGAATTCCCAGAAACATATAACATCAAATGAAAGCATATGTTTCAGAAACTTTACCTCATGAAAGAATTCATTCATCAAAAACAATAATTACCTCTTGTTCAGTGTCCACAAACTCCTTTGGATGATTAAAGACTCCAATTTTATCAGGGGGCGTAGCATCAACACATTCCTCATCATCAGCAGTTTCCTTTTGAATATTAATAAACATGTTATACGAAACACTAGTTAATGTGAATACATAGAAATACATGTGAACACACATTATATTTTCTCTTACATTTTGCTCATCATTTTTATTTGAATGTGACTGCTCCTTTTCTTGAATACCTTCATTTCCACCTCTGACATGCTCTTCATTCTTTTGGTTATGTATATGCAGTGAACATATGTACAAAAAAATAAACATTTAGTAAATTATAAGATCAAGTTAATGCATTCACATCATAAAAAATAATGACCTTGTGTTCGGTATCCATATACTCCTTTGGATGATTGAAGACTCCAATTTCATCAGTGGGTGTAGGATCAATACCTTCCTCATCATCATCAGTTTCTTCCTGAACATTAATAACGATTATGAGATAGTTTTTAATGTGAATACACAGAATCATATGTGAACAAACATTAGTACTGTATTACCTGGTATTCCACTCCATATAACTTAACCAAATTCACAGCCCTTGGTGTTGTAAATTGAGCTTCAGTTGCATGCTCTTTTTCTTCAACTGGTGCTGCATCTTTCACATTTCCTTCATCTACTTTCAACCCACTTGATTCAATGATTTTATCAACCTGTATGTGAATATACATAAGATTCAATGAAAAGAATATATTCATCATACTTAACATGAAATATAATTTTCTATAAACCAAGATTACTTACATTAACGTCTAACGGTTCGTTTGGACTTAAGGGATCAGCATTAACATTTTTTGCAGTCCCTGAATGTGTTTTCTCTTCTTCAATAACAGTTTCTCTAACTTTCTTTTGCTGTGATTTGTAATACTTAGTATACTTCATACCAACTTCTTCTTCCACACCTTTTCCCTTTACATTCCTCCTGATCTCTTGACTATCAACCCCTGTTTTCAGATTTCCTTCTTCCACACCTTTTCCCTTTACATTCCTCCTGATCTCTTGACTATCAACCCCTGTTTTCAGATTTCCTTCTTCCACACCTTTTCCCTTT